>JAECUM010095516.1:0-85000 GCA_016617855.1 Megalonaias nervosa
TGGGGGCAATGTCCAAGGTTTACAATAAATGATAACGTTTCAACTGTATATGATATAATTTTTACCGACCCTAATTTTTCATACACCGTAAACAAAAAATTTGTCATCTAAGTTTTCGTTCAAATTTTAGGTACCTATGACAATACTAGTTATCTATTTTACCTACAGTATTTGATACACCTGAAAAGTAATTGATACAAAGCGTACGAAAAATTCCAGAGATAATGGTATTCACCATAATACAGTTGGTATTTTCTTTAACTTTAAGAAGCATCTTGTGGTAGAGAAAATATGAGTGCTTGTTGTTTTTCACTCAATAAATGAGAATGATCATGTACATTTTATTAAAGTCTGTAAATATTTTTTTGATCGAAAGGTGTAAATGAAGCAGACGTAGAAAAAACTCAGAGGGGTACATGTTAAGGCCTTTTATTAAACAAATTAGATAATAGAAAGTCAAATTAAGAGAAAACAATGCCTTTCAGAAAGAATGTCTTTTCTCTATCAAGTAATTTAACCCAATGTAAAAGTCATTTAGCGATGAAATATGAAATAGTCCTACAAAATAGCCGCCTTTAAAATTTAGGTTTGCTATCATTGGATTCACATTATATATTTATCATTGGATTCACATTATATTTATCATTGGATTCACATTATATTTATCATTGGATTCACATTATATTGTAGACTGCGTACAGTTACTTTTTCCGGAGGATTTTAATACACTCGATCACAAATTTAAGGATCGTAAGTCCGTGCTCCTTGAGGAGATTCACAACAAATTGTCCTTCCTCGGATTGAATCATTTTCCTAAGGTTTACTCTTAACCTTCCTGGAGTCTGTGTGCGTTCTTTTGACTCCTTTTGAATGCATCTAATCTCTTCTTTCATAAGAATGATTTCATATTTCAGCTTCTCGTTTTCTTTATCAAGTTGGTTAATCTTGGCTTCAACTGAATGGGCCTCCTCCATGGAAGATGGTTCAGTATTTGTTTGGAAACTGCCAACCAACGCCTGCAGAAGTTCCTTTTCTTCTCTAACATCTTTGTTAATTTTCCACATACTTTTTTTCTTGTCGTGTATAGTTGTTTTCAACTTCTCCGTGCATGACTTCCTTTCCTTGTCCTCCTCCTTCAAGAGTCTTTCCTCGATATTTGCATACGTGGTGTTAGTGAAGTGCTTTCCCCCATTCATTCCGACAACACGTATAATTAGATCGAACAGTTCCTTCATCTGTACCTCGACCTCTTCCGGAGACGCTTCATTCTCTATGGCGATGCAGGTATTGTTGTTTCTTCTCAAAACATTTTGCAGGTCAGAAGGTGCTTCAGAAATGAACTGCTGAAGGGATTTCCCGCTTTTGTCCAGCTTGTCCTTGTGCGTAAAGACAACGATAAGATGTCTGTAAAACTCATCTCCAAAGATGTTTCTGTATAGGTCAATAGTCTCCTTCTCCTCTGGGGTAAATCTGTCGACTTTAATTATCAAAAGAAATGCATGAGGCCCCGGGGAACTTAGTGCGATGCATTTGATTATCTCCTTCTGGATGATTTCGTTCGGCCTTTCAATGTCGAAAAAGCCAGGAGTATCAACATAAACAAGCCTCTTACCAAATCGTAAAGCTGAATCATACTGGCAATTTTCCGTAACGGATTTAAGAGAACAACACGAAGTAAATGTCTTATTTCCCAGAATACTATTTCCTGTTGCACTTTTTCCACTTCCGTTCTTTCCCAAAGCAACGATTCTGCACTCTTCAAGGTCACCTAAAATGAGATGGAGCATTCTTGTTCTAAACTTACCACAAAACTGTACAGAAGTCAGACGAATTTTTATGATGAATCTTTTCCTACTCAGAGAGTGCATGAACTGGTGTTTATCTACCACCAAGAGTCTATCTGACAGATATGTGAGTGCTCTCATATTTCGACCCAAACATTGCTATCATAAACATGATGACTACTGGAATTCCTGCTGTTGAAAATTCTAGTAAGAGAATAAATCAACAGAAGATGTTCAAGTTGAAAATATACCAAGACCCTTTTGTCTCTAGCGCATGCTCATAATGTGCATGTACTGCAAAATTTGATCCCTGTGATCTTAAGTTGATTGCATGTATACCCTCGTAGTACGTTTCGAAACTCGTTAATCATTTGTTTGCAATCTGACACAGGAATTTTTTTTTTTAAGGCAAAGTTCAGTTTGGGCGACTACCGAAGATTTATCAGTCAACTAAAAAAATTTATATGAGCTGCAAGTCGGGTTACTGCTTGATTTGTGAAATATAACAATGACAGTTTTGCAAACAACTTTACTGCGATCAACGTCTGTAGCTTTTTTGAATAACTTTTACAAAGTACTCATTACCTCTTCGAACCATTCACTGTAGGCAAGAATATTATAATAACATAGAAAGTGCAAGGCCTAGCGTTAACTAGTTTAATTTTTTAGTAGATGCTTGTAAAGGAAATCACACAAAGCCTGTAAAATTTGATCCAAACACAATGGTTACAAACTCTGAAATGTTTCTTCAAGGATATTTACTTACATCCGGGGAATTCTTCGTTGCTACCACCCTCTGCCATTTCGGGTCATATCCTCTTAAGTAGGATCATTTCCTGTGAAATAATAATAATAATAATAATAATAATAATAATAATAATAATAATATTCTTTCCAGTAGGAACTAAGTTTCCACCATATCTTTATAGTATGTTCTCTGCACTTGGGTTACTAGCTTGTGTGTGTGTGTGTGTGTGTGTGTGTGTGTGTGTGTGTGTGTGTGTGTAGGGGGATGATTTGGAGTGAATACATTGTCCCTCCTCCCTTTATCAGGGAGGGGGGGATGAAGGGGAAGCCATGCCCATGACGACGAAAAGATGACTTAAGAGGAATGGAAATGACCTCTCTTGAGGGGGGGGGGGGATGGCCTGTCCTTGTGGGGACTAAACGTTGAAGATACCGAACGAAGTGATTTCTGTTGAGAGAAGCATCACAAAAAGCAGGAACACTAAAATCATAGAGTATTTTTGTGTAGGCTTCTATGTCATTTCCCGCTGCATGGAAAGTAAGCATGAAGATGATGTCGACGTTGTATTGGGTGTTATGTATATATAATTTGCATTGTGTCATTGACCTTGATCCATAATCGAGGGTACGAGTTGGGCCTACATGCCTAATATCGTCTAGGATAAACATGTTTATTAGGTTTGAGTTCTGCATACAGCCTTGATTCTGACCTCAGAATTTTCTAGAAACAAATTTGTTTACTGTTTGATGGAGATTTTCATAAAGTTGATCCTCATCCTGGTTGTCAGATGGTGTCTTAGTGTTTTATAAAAAGGGTGATTGTATTAGAATTACTAATTCCTACCTGAACATTCGACGTGGAATCAGTCTTATTATTGTGTTTAGTTTTAATTTGAGAGGATTTATTTAAATTATTCATTTGAATTGCAAAATGCTCATTAATACTTCTTGGACGAAATCACTATTGTGAGATTATTGTGAATTATTCCAAGGACATTGTGGATTATATAATTGTGATTCATCGAGATTGTTAGCATATCAGCACATTCGAAGCTTTTGTTACATCAGCACGTTCAATATTGGAATGAATTCGAAACACCACTAAAATTTTAAAGCAATTATTGACTTCAATTTAAACGCAGTGCTACATATACGATACGTCTCCTTTCATTCTATACGCTTAGCCGCCCTCAAGTGTCATAGATCGACATCCGGTGTCTCAACAATTGTACGCTGATGAAAAATTTACAAAATCCGTCTGCCTAGCTGTAGTTGAGGCAACCATCCAAGGCGTAGAGAGGGTTATTTCCGATGTGAAATCATTGATGACATGTGACATGCTGCAGAGGATTGAAAATAAAACTGAAGCCATCCTGACCATTACGCAAAGACTTTTTCATTCACATGCATTACCATAAAAACAATAAGTATCATCACTGCCAACAATAAAATTGACACGGACAGAACGAAACCTAGTTGTCATTCTCGATAACACACTTTCAATACACCAACATGAAATGAATGAATGCAAGGCTGCATATCTGGAGCTGAGACGCATTAGATCCATTCGCAATTTTCTTTCGGTTGATGCCACAAAAACACATTTGCGTGTTCCTTAGTACTTTCCAGACTGAACTACTGTAATTCACTTCTGTCTGGTTCATGTCAGTGTTACTACAGGTACTTCGAAAGTTCCAAACATGGCTGCTCGGATCATCCTTAGAGTATGAACAACCACAGGAGTCTGCAGTTTTATCAATAAAGCACGACGAAATTTCTGACAACATGAAATCACCTTAACGGTATTATAAATTAACACAAGGAATGCAAGCGTGACCACAACCCTCCGCTCGATTCGACTTTTCTCGCGCGTCTTTTATCGCTTCAGAATCGCAAGAAGACTGAAAAACTACATATATCCATTCAAAAAACAGTAACGTACCAACGCATCACTCTCGGACGACCATCGCATGAATCCAATCCGGCGAATTAACCTTTATTTTCACCATTACGGTCACAAACCCTGTCAAGCAGAACTCATTACAGGAAGTAGCCCATTTCTACCACGGGCTAAATAACGTCATGAAACTAATTTTACAAGATAAAATGTTTAACTTGTTTTCTATTTCAGATTGTATCATTTAATAATTTTTGTATAAATTTCCAGAACAGAAATATGTAGTTAAAGTTCGGATAGTACAAATAACGGTTGATGACGTCATCACATTTCAAATATTAAAGCCTAGACGGATGCTGGACCCGGAAGATTGAAAAATGTGTTTGATAGACTTTCTAGAGGTTGTCACCTGGTAAGATCATCTGTTGTACTGAGTTTTTTTCATAACAGAAAATGATAGTGAAGAAGAAAATATTATACTTGTATGAGAGATGTACTATTTATTATGATGATGATGATGAGAGAGAGAGAGAGAGAGAGAGAGAGAGAGAAATGAACAATAGGAAAGGAGAAAAGCTGTTGCTTTATTCCACTGATTAACCATTGATGATGATGATGATGGTGTGTGTGTGTGTGTGTGTGTGTGTGTGTGTGAGAGAGAGAGAGAGAGAGAGAGAGAATAGTTGTGACGTAGAAAATCAATACGTAATACGATACGTTACAATTAATGACGATGCGAGAGAGAACAAAATGATTCTTGTATGGTTTACCGATGATGATGATGATGATGAGAGAGACAGACAGACAGACAGATAAGGCAGGTAACACAAAATACTAAAATTATCAGGATTAATGTGTATACAATGCGAGGACAGTCTGAACGCTATCAGCAACTGTATGTATGCATTCATGTATGCGCAGAGTGACAGCATTTTTTTTACAACTTTTGAAAATAGTAGTAATATAATACTGTAAATAACATTTTCATTATGCATTCATTATTCTGAGCAAATTCAACTGACGGAGTCGGCAGTATTAAATTTCCCTAGTATTAAAAGAGAACAGATTCTGCGCCGTGTTCGGAACAATTATTAGACCCTAACGCATATTTACTGCAGGGTAGAAACTAGTAGAAATGGGCTACTTCCTGTAATGAGTTCTGTTTAACAGGGTTTGTGACCGTAATGCTGAAAATAAAGGTTAATTTGCTGGATTGGATTCATGCGATGGTCGTCCGAGAGTGATGCGTTGGTACGTTACTGTTTTTTGAATGGATATGTGTAGTTTTTCAGTCGTCTTGCTATTCTGAAGCGATAAAAGACGCGCGAGAAAAGTCGAATCGAGCGGAGGGTTGTGGTCACGCTTGCATTCCTTGTGTTAATTTATAATACCGTTAAGGTGATTTCATGTTGTCAGAAATTTCGTCGTGCTTTATTGATAAAACTGCAGACTCCTGTGGAACAACTGAGCACACCTTCTGCTCTGTAACCTTCACTGGCTACCCGTTCGATCTAGAATTAAATACAAATTCTGTTCACTATGCTACATTTCGTTGACAGGCTCCAGTCCTATATACGCCTCTGACATCACCCTTGTGTAGACCACATCTAAAAACTTACGCTCCTCTTCCGACATTCGCACTCTCATTGTTCCCACTATACAGACAACGTTTTTCTTTTGTGTACCATGGCCTGGCTATGTGGAAAGATTTGCCCATTGATTTTAGATACAAGGACACTGTGATCGCATACAAGAGTGCATATAAAACTCACCTATTTCGACTACAAGAACAGACTTAAAGATTTAATAAATGTTTTACTTCCTTAATTATTGACAGCATTGCTTTTGTTTTGTAATTTCACGGTGATTGTTTGTGTAATCTTGTCGTTGTATAACGTTTCTATTTGTTATCTAATATTTGTAAAGCGCGTATAGTTTCTAAAGATTAGGCGCTGTTCTAAGTCCACAGCATCATTATCATTATTATTATTATTATTATTATTATTATATTGAGCCCCGTTGACAGATTGGTATCCTGTGTTGTTATTGTTGTCGTCGTTGCTTCATATCGGTGTCTGCACTTAGCAACACAAAATTCCTACTGCTACCTTTTGAATAGTGATTCACGTCAGTGATTATAATAATAATAATAATAATAATAATTATTATTATTATTATTATTATTATTATTATTATTATTATTATTCGCTTAGAATGATGAATATATGTAAGTTAAATGTTTTTAATGTGGGACAATTCTTGCTCCATTGATATCAACATTGGCTCTTTCTTCAAAGTCAGTCGGTCTTTCAAGGGCATATTAACTCAATTCGATAATGGTTACACACCAGCAGGTAGAAGCTAGCGCGATGTTCGCACTTTATGACGTTAAAGCAAGGTTGATCCATGTGATTTGAAGAATAAATTGTACTTACTCAAATCAAAAGCCCTTCGCCTCAAATGCGCTGAACCTGTCAGAGTAACGAGAACAGATGTTGGAAACAAGCCATATATAAAGATATGGTATCAAATGACAATGGTCATGATATAAATAAAGGGTGACATAATAACAAGCCAATGAGATTAAGACACGAACGCATCGCTGGTATTAATAGCTGCATTAATAGCTGTTGATCACTAAGTCTATTTTCACTTTAGTTCTTAGGGTATTCCCAACACTTTTGAACAAAACGTGAGGAAGAAAATAACTGTGGGCAGGTTAAATCCGTAAGATTGTAAACAACAGTTAGTTTTCACTTTATTCCCCTACCCGTGGTAGTAGGGCCGGTTTAACACAATAGGCGAACTAGGCGGCCGCATAGGGCGCCAAAATTTGGTGGGCGCCAAAAAATGAAGTACACTGTTAGGTTATTCATTTATTATCATTAAATATGTAGAATAAATAATTAAATGAATAAATTATCAAGCATAACGAGTATTAATACTAATGAACAGTTTATAATAAGCGATGTCCCGAGGGGGTCGGGATGGAGGGACACAAGGTGGAAGGTTCGCCTAGGGCGCCAAACACCCCTGCACCGTCCCTGTGTGGTAGTGAAAAGCAGACGTCTACTGTTTCAGGACTCGTACGCTTCCACTCAAGTGAAATTCAAGGACTTTTCTAAAACCTTCAAGGGCCTCAAATAGTAAAGTATAGACAGTAAAAATGAAATTCATGAACAGAGAAACGAGGGATACAAAACAAGAAAGCTGAAAAACTGGAAGCTACCAATGCAGCAGAGCAAGATTGTCGATGAACCGACCATGACGATATTCTAGGAACCATACGACCAACAAATGGTATAAAATAATTTTAAAATGAAAAAAAAAAAAAATATTTTCAAGGCCTTTGCGTGGATTTTAAAACAAAAGTGTCAGATTAAAATATGTCCAGCCAAAATCCACTATCTTGAACTTTTTTAAGGAAACGAACCCTAGCTATGCAAACAAAAATTGTCAATGATACCGCCATCTTTTAAACACGAGTATCAAGGATAGTAATAGCAACCCTTTTATCGTATTGGTCAATATTCTCTCTCTCTCTCTCTCTCTCTCTCTCTCTCTCTCTCTCTCACACACACACACACACACACACACACACACACACACACACACACACATTGTGGCTCAGCGGGATTTTACATACTGCAATAGCACTGCTGAAAATTTAGGTGAATTTAGGCCAGAAGATGAAAAATAGACAGTAAGATGACTGTGCCAGTGTTATATAGACAAATATGTAATTACTAGCAATATTTTGAACAGACTATATTTTTCATGACTGCTAAATGCAAAGAAACGCAATGCAACTCGTATCGCATAGAAAGGAACAAAGAAAACTTGGATAAAAAGTGCAACAGGTTTATTGACTGTATTATCTTATCGTTCAAAGTTTAGTTTGTTCATTAAGAACATGACCAAAATTGACAAAATACGATGATGTGTATTGAGTAGACGTTTGAAACTTCGAAGTGACTAAGTAGAAAAGGACCGGAGGGAGAGAGGATTTACTGTAAGTTATGTTCAGTAATGTAAAACAAAGGAAGACGTAAAAATTAATAAGTAACATTGGTATTATGCATGAATTTGTGAAATTTTAAAAACAAACTAAATGGAAGTAAAATATCTGAGTTTTGGATATTTGTACAATTGTAAATTCCACAAGGTAGATGATTCATACTAGGAAAAAAGCAACTGGAAACAGCTGAAGATGGTGGGGGTTGGGTATAAGGGTGGAGCTGGCGGCCTCCCTCGTTGTCTCTACTAAAACTTAGCCTGAAACAACCGGAACATTTCCCAGAATAATTTTTCTGTACAGTTAGGTGGTTAAAATTTTATCTTGGAAAGCTTACAATATAGGGGCTTCCTGGGTTTTAGCCCTACCCCACCCCTGTCCCCACATGGACAGGTGGTAACGTCCCACACGAGCCCTTGTGTACTTGGTTACACCCCCACCCCCCTGCGCCGCCACCACCACCACAATATTTTGGGATCCGCCACTGCAAAGACATGTTCTGATCTCAGTGCTACAGACACGGATCGGCAAGTTATTCCGCTGATCTTCGTAAATGTTAAACTGTAAATAAATTCTAGAGTTACTCAACTGAGAATAAATCACTCAAAGTTTGTGAAGAGCATCAAAAGTAAGAATTTCTGGTTGTCTGTTTGTCTGTCCTTGGTCCCTCAGTCTTAAAGTGAGTAATAAAAATGTAAAACTGAGCTTGAAAACTCAAACACTAGAAACTGCAAAATATATTTCTGAAATGATCAACAGCTGTGTTATATTTGGGTAATTTAATACACACAAAATTTATATATCCTTTCTTTATTTGGGAAAACTTTGTTTCGAATAAAGGCAGCATAAGCCCATACAGAGTTTTCCAAGCATATGCATATGCATTAAAAGAAGCCTTGTATCCATATGAACAACTTTTAAAACTGATACATTTATCTTGACATGTATCACGTTATATGCACTGTTCATGTACATGACAGACTTTCCATAAGTTTAACATGGGTATTGGATATTTATGGATTTGGGTTTGCATGATCATCATTACATGTATATGACAGATTTCCTCAAGTTTTACATGATATTATCATGTTGTATGATATGTGCGCGCATATGACAGATTTACACAAGTTTCAAGTGGGTATTGCATGTTCCTGGGGCCAGGATTTGTATGTTGATCATGATATCTATCATGTTCTATGCCATATCCGTGAATATCCGTTATATATATATATATATATATATATATATATATATATATATATATATATATATATATATATATATAAAATCTATTTCTTGCATTGCCGGTCTGGCCTATTGATAGATTCTAGAACACATATTTATTGCATTAATTTAAGTCAGTTTCCCTTGTCAAACAATTTAGTAACAGTTTAAAAAAAGACCGAACATTTTATTGAAGTTTAAATTCTTGCAAAACTGAAAATATTTTAGGAAAAGGTTTATCTTTTTATCTTTATTGTAATTTGGAAACATTTATTAGGAGGCGATGAAACAGATAAGAAAAAGACAGATAAAACTCGTCTATCGCAAGTCATATCAATTATCTTTCCCTGATACTAATATTTGTGTTTTGTTTCTATTCCTTTATATGCTATTATGAATACACGAAACATAATAAATACAACTACCTGGAAATGTTTCCTTTTTTGAAATACTTCTGTGACCTTTACATGAGAAGGCGTATAATTTGAACAGCCTTTTCAAAGAGTGATAGTTGTCTAGTTGTCATACAAATCCAGGTAAATTATCGAATTTTACTCAGTCATGGTAACGTGCATGCATATATATATATATATATATATATATATATATATATATATAGAGAGAGAGAGAGAGAGAGAGAGAGAGAGAGAGAGAGAGAGAGAGAGTCGATTATCCCAAACAAATTTTAGTGCGGTATGATTATGCATCAAATCTGACATGACGAATTTAAGTCTGAAAAATAAACTAGAAATATTAAATTGTTTTACCAATCTGATTTAAATCGATATATACGTTTCCTTTATGTCAGAGATATCGTTTTGAATCAGACTGATTTTTTTTGTCTGTGTCCTGAATTGAGTGACTTTGGAAAAACCCAAATATAATCAATCATACGAAGACGAATAATTGAACTTGAATGGGACGTCCCCAACCAAAAACGATAGCCCAGTTACCTGTGTATTTTCCGAACATGAGGGATCGACCACTTATTTCTTTTGAACGGATCTGGAATTTCTTTGATAAAATTCCGATACCGAATAGCTTGAAGATCTATCATGGTCTAATCTGATTCTTTCCATCATTATAGTTGAAAAGCATATTGTGAGATAAAAGAAAATAAGGAAACATTCGTCGGAAACAAAATTTACATACACGTTCAATGCAAACCTCATTAAAAGTTACATGAAAGGTCCCTAACATCGGCAAATGCTTATATTGTGACCCGTGTCGATAACGATATGCAAATATTACGACACACGCACAGAGAGAGAGAGAGAGAGAGAGAGAGAGAGAGAGAGAGAGTATTTAATTATCGGGGTGGCATGGCGTGGGACTTTCTTTTGAGTCTGTATATTTCTCTTTCTTTAACGGCAAGACAGTTTTATGTTTTTAAACTAATATAATTAATATAAGAAGTTCGGTTTTTTGGGCTATAAATTTGAGCAAGAATATTACTTTCAGGCTATATGAAAGCCGGGAATTTTTTAAATTCTCAGTCCCCCTCCCCCTCCCTCTCCCGAAAATTAAATGGACTATTAAATGGTAAGCCCCTAATAAATGCGGTGCAGTTGTTAAGATTGACCTACCCGTCCTGGTCTTTTGTGATGGATCTGCATCCATCACTTGCTATCCAGCAACCATTAGCAAGTGATAATTATCTCCACTTCTATTGCTGTCCTGAAAGCATTAGCAAGTGCATATGTCGACACTTCTCATAAACTAATTAAAAGATAACTCATGAAACATGGAATACAGTTTGATCCTGAGCTTAGTTTGTCTGGAATGAAAATGATGTCCCTTAAAAATCGAATATGGTTACAATAACGGACTTCTTGCAGATCTTGTTATCACTGCTACTCCTGAGCGGATAAACATATTGACATGGGGTTTTCACTAAAATACTTACTGTGACGTGTATTTAGTTCTGAATAAAAATTGTGCTGATCATAGTAAAATCATAACAATCTTGGCATGACTGCTCCTCCTAAATGACGGGTAGTATAAAAGCGGGGTTTTCTGTGAAAAAAAAAACAACAAACATTTACAGCAGTATCTACTTCGAGCTATATAAAAACGATGCTGATCTAGCCTCCAAAATGACTGCCTCAGTGGCCATCTTTAATATCTTATTACGGTCACTTCTCTTGAATGTATGTTTGAACTGACGTTTATGTAACAGGTCCTGAATGAAAATGGTGTTTATCAGATCTCCAACATAACAACCTCAGTGACCATTAAAAGCACTGTTATCACCAAATACTCTTGATTAAATTATTGCATTAGCAATAGGTTTTCACTAAACACCTCTTGCTGTGCATAACTCGTCCTAAATACAAATTGTGCATGTCTGACCACTAACACATCTGCACTATTGGTAATTGGTTTGAAAACCAGACACGCCTGACCTTGGAGTCGAGTCAAAATCACTGCCTGCATTTTTGCACTTCACTGAACTTATGATTACAATAACTTGTACAATAAAAATAAAGCTTTCTTATACGTTGTAAATTATTTGCATTTCAATAACAAGTTGCTAGTCTGCACAGTGCCGTTGATTTCACACACCGACGCATTCACTTGTATGAAAATACAAAATTTTTTAGGAATTCATCCAACCACTACTGTGATACTCTTTCAAAATTTAGTATTTATGTGCACATGCACGTGTGAGTATCTGTGTGTGTGTGTGTGTGTGTGTGTGTGTGTGTGTGTGTGTGTGTGTGTGAGAGAGAGAGAGAGAGAGAGAGAGAGAGAGAGAGAGAGAGAGAGAGAGCACAAATCGTCTTTGGAATTCATGATTACTTTTAAATAATACAATTTGTCTGGAGATAAGAGCTTCCACTCGGGACCAATTAGAGTAAATACACCGAATTACTCAGATTATTTTAGCATTTCCATGTTAAAGCCTCTACTTGTTATACGGCCTTGGTTTGGTTGTGGTTATCTAGGAGATGATCGACCACGGTATTATTGCCCGAACTGAGTAATTAATAAAATAAAATATGAAATTAATGGATGGAAGAACAGATCGGAGCAGATATATAGAATAGAAAAACACGAGTCCCCGTATGTAAAAGATAACAATTGAATCAATTACATAAACAAAATGAACTGAACATGACATTTGAAGTATACACTTTCTCTTAGAGATAGGATTAAAAATGTATACAAAATGAAATTAGTCGTTCTGTTATATCGATAAAACAAATTTCATCATAGAATGGATTGAATGATAGAGCTAACTGCTCAGTATGCCGGCACAACCTGGTTACTTCCGGTCCTCTCAAATTCAATGTCGGAAACAGGTCAGAGTCGTCCTTATTTCTTCTCCTCTTCTCTTTATCGCAACAGCTTCAACTGTCATCAACCGTAACTTGGCTGTCTGCTGTCTTTTCCCATGTGGCGCACATACGGAGCTATTTTTCCTTCAAATAAATAAAACGCAACCTAAAAAAAAATTTTTTTCTTTTTCGGCGTTGAACAATATTCCCACTGTTATGTCAGATATCGTCTTATCGTAACTCAATAGACTAAGGCTAGTATGGTCAGTTCGCAACCTGATATACACACAACTCTATCATCGTAAATTTAATATCTTTCCCCTGGCTGTTAGCCGCATTCGTAACTGAAACCATGCCATAACTAGACCTCACTGATAAACTATTAGTTCCTACCGTGGGCTATAAATCACTAGCTGAATGACATCGGTCGACAGACGTTCTTAATGCTAACACCATCGATTCTCGGTTAAAAAGAATTCACTATTTAATTATACAAATTAATTAATGGTCTTTACGTCTTGTCTTAACTACATTACTTGCTAATTAGCAATTCATTGACATACATTTCCAGGTACTGTAAAATCAATTCCTAGCATACATTATATATATATATATATATATATATATATATATATATATATATATATATATATATATATATATATATATATATATATATATATATATATAATTTAAGACAGATAAATTCACATATTCCCACAATTGGCATTAGAAGTAATGGATAAAATCCTTAGAATGCACGAGTCATGTAACATTCGATAAAAATGCATTCACGCCATTAACTTCCGAACTCACGGAAATTTTATGTATGAATTTAAAACGAATAAATTCAACGAATAATTGCAAATTGATATCAATGAGCATATTGTAGATGATTGAGACTATACCTTGTGCTTGTCCGAGACACGCTCCCTTTCCTATGAATCCGAATCTCGCTCTTCCGTGTCCTCAACTTTCCAGACACCCGTCCTTTGGACATTTTAACAAGAAAAATACTTTTTATTGATCTCGGAGTCAGGCTTCCCCTTCCACGGA
This sequence comes from Megalonaias nervosa, assembly GCA_016617855.1. Classification (NCBI taxonomy): domain Eukaryota; kingdom Metazoa; phylum Mollusca; class Bivalvia; order Unionida; family Unionidae; genus Megalonaias; species Megalonaias nervosa. Next base: position 14,005 of record JAECUM010095516.1, read on the forward strand.
AAAAAATTGGACTGACTAATTTCGCGAGGGAGATTACGTAAAACATTGAATTTCATCTGGGAAGCACACACCCTCGTTTAACTTAACCAATCAGGATTAACTTTATCTAACCGCTAAAAATTTAATACGCCCATCGAAGCTAGAATAATTCTCTCTAGTCCGCCATTATCAAAAACTAGTTTGGAAAACCTCATATTATGACACTTGTTTCAAATGGCCCAAAATTATCTCTGGTTTGCCTCTATTTTGACCTTTTCCTCTACGCAACCCACCGTTAACATTTCTTCTATATTTCCAACCGTTATCCTAGTGCTAATAAAATTCAATCATGCCCCCAAACCAGAGCATATCCCATCGTAGAAAGCAGAGATTTATTGCAGGCCCAGCCCATACGTCAAAGTTAATTGCCACTTGACACGCTGATCACAACAAAATGTGCTACGAGAGCATCCACAACATTTTTTCACCCTTACACTCCATCACCGTAGAAACCATCCCGTCATAAAAAAAAAAATTAAAAAAAAAACGGTCTTGGTGTTTGATTTGAATATAAGTTCTTAGAGCACTTTGTAAGATATGATGAATTCCAGATTAAGAGTTAATTCACACAATATACATTCCCTTTGTATTTAAAGAATGCATAACTAACATTTTAATGTATTTTAATGTATATTGCCTTGTACTTACATTTTAAAGTTTGTGGGAAATATGATATAAAATCAACATTTCTTAGGACCACATAGCTGGCCATCATTTAGTCCATGTTTCAAGTAGACCTCCTATAAGCCACACAACGCTTAAGACTTCTAGCATAGTATTTGTGTTTAATGTGATCGTGATCAAAGAGATGACGTCAGTCCAAGCCGTGATCACTTGTGATTCTTATGGTTAAGGCCAGTCCAAAGCAGATCACTGTTTCTGGTAACTATCCACATCTCCACAGCGTAAGTCACCTATGCTCAGTTGTTCCTGATATCTCGATTTTTATTTGTATCTCCCTTTTTAAATTTGAGATGTTTTACACCTTTAAGGGACATTCATAAATGAATGGAGTGATACGTAAACAGAAGATTAAGCCATGAGATTAATATAAATAGGTATGAAACTGTTATGAGAAGCGTCTACTTTCGTTTTCGCTTTTGATGTCTGTTTTGCCCATCAGACCATTTTCCAAGTAACAATAAAACAGGATGAAATATCACCTGAACAATGAACATCATTCCGAGAATTAACCAAAGCAGCCTTTTCATATTTCCTATTAACTTTTACTGATGTATGAGTTTTTCCCTACTCGAGTTAGAAAGAAAGAAAATCACAAGAGGCCATTATATACATTAAACATTAGAATTCATTTTTTGCAGCAATAGCAGCTTTAGGAACTTCTCTCTCTCTCTCTCTCTCTCTCTCTCTCTCTCTCTCTCTCTCTCACACACACACACACACACACACACACACACACACACACACACACACATCCGCAATCGTTTCAAAGAGGTTCTCTTTCGCTTCGTACATTGTAACTGAGGCACACTTCACTATCGTTAAACTTCTATAAAAACTATCCATTATGGTCTACGTACACATTAAGTTTGCAAAAGATTTTCTTGTTAAATATGTGAATGTATATCGTCATAGCTCTTCTGCTGAAATGAAATGTATATAACAAGATAAATTTGTACACGTTATATAGGGAATCATGTCAAGGTGTCAGAGTTCAGACAGCGGACTTGAACAAACAGGTAAGTAAGTACGGTAGATGCAATTGACCTAACCACTATGCATCGCCTACTCATTAGCATGTCAAACTTTGTAAACGATTGTTTTTGTGTAAATAAAATTTGCATAGATATCGTAGTAAACTTAATATAGATGAATATGTTTGATAGGATTCATCTTGGTGTGATAGCAAACCCATTAGGCATGCAAGATCGGTACCCTTCGTCATGTTGTTTTGTTGTAATTGTCTCAAGTGCATCACAAGGTTGACATCATTTAGCAGAGTAATGCTCAGATATCTACCCCTTTTGAAAAGTTACCGGCAGTGATTATTATTATTATTATTATTATTATTATTACAAAAACAATGAAATGCAAGTAGGCCCGGGTGGCCGATTGGTCTAGAGCTGATCACTGCCATCTCACCACTGTCCGTGTGGGTTCAAGCCGGGTTAATGGGGTGTAGGTGGTACGTGCCCCGTTCCCCACCAGTTATGTCACCCCCACCCCCCACCCCCGCTTGCGGCGGATAAATTACGTGTTTAAATAAAGCATATGTAGGCCTAAACCGTCTAATAATTTGCCTAATATAGCTATAATAATTATACGCATATAATGGACAGTTTGAGGACTGCTTTCAGCGTGTATTTTGTACATCTATAAGCCCCCCCCCGCCCATCTTAAGTACCTTGGGTCCCCCAAATCCTTAGTCCAGTCCTACGTTCGAGTCGTAGGCTCAGCTAATGTATGTAGGATGGATTGCTAGTATCTTCTCGTGAGTTGATGGTTCTTAACGGGGTTTTCCGGGGTTCTTCCTTCATCAGTTATATTAACCACCATGTATAGCCTATCCATCTTGCGATGAAAACTGGCGTTAACCCGAAAACAACAACAACACAGCAATAGCAGACTTTCCTACGATATTCAGATTTATTAGTCCATACCTACCTCATCAGATTCGAGAACTGTCGAGAATGAAGCTTTTTTTGTACGTACTACAAGATCAAACAGTGCCGTTTCGAAAATAGTTTAAGACGGCCTTTCTTTTTTTTTTTACTTTCAAAGTGCATGTTCATGTGCGTCCCGATCCAACGCGAGGGAGGCAAATAATGAGAATGATGTTAATTATATTGCAAGAAAGTGTTCGCCAATCAATGTGCAGGAGCTTGCATGTGGCACGTGAGGATTCATGCTTCAGAGAGAGAGAGAGAGAGAGAGAGAGAGAGAGGGGGGGGGGGAATAGAACTTAAAACGTAAATATTGGTCACAAAATGACAAAAGTGATTTATCCGGAAAAAATAGGACTGATTTTCTGCATGGGTAATAAATGCCAAATTTGCATTGCAAATGGACATGTATATGTGTACCTCTGAATTGTGCAAATGCCGCAGGTATACATGTATACAACTTGATATTGTTTCCATGCGTTTGCTACTATACAGAGTGAATTCTTATTTACATACTCTCTGGGGGCCCTGAGTGGCCGAGTGGTCTAAAGCGCTCACCGTTACGGATCACTGCCATCTCACCGCTGTCGGCGTGGGTTCGAGTCTGGGATTCGGCCAATGTGGGTATGTGAGAAAGCTTGTCAGTAGGTTCTTGTGGGTCGGTTGTTCTTTCCCTGGTTTTCCCGGGTACTTCCTCCACCATTAGTACTGGCCACCATGTATAGCCTATCTTGTGCTGAAAAATGGCGTTAAACCCTACAACAACAACAACAACAACATACTCTCTGAAGCTTACTCTTCAAATAATCAACAAACAAACAAAACTATTCGCCCATGTTTGAAAACAGATGATCATCCCAAGATTACATTTCTTGACTTGCATAAATCTGTATTTCTCTTACGTCACATCAGAATCCAAAATAAAGTATAAAGTATGCCTCATTCTGTCACTCCTGGCTATCACAAATATAAAAAAACAACAAAAAAACAACAAACAAAAAAAAAAAAAACGGTGTACTAAGATGTTTACAGTAAAGAAATTTAAAACGACAATACAGCTAAACATTTATGGAACTTCCAATATTTAAGGCTGTGATTTCCAAAAATGATATCCAGGATGTCCGGGACCATCAATTCACCACAAGACACCAGAAGAGGTCCACAAGATACAGCAATATATCAGTAGGTGGAGTCTCCCGCTCTTCTGAGACTTGTATTTGACTTCGTTGTCGACCATTTCCAGCACAGATCAGTAACGCAGCTGTAATGCCATTAGGCCGATAAATCAGCCCCACACTTGTATGATACTGACTGGCGGTTTAGGGGATGATATCGCCTATTCATTAGAACCTGTAAATATCTGCAGACAGTCTTGTCTGCACACATCGGTGCATGTTTTATACACTTACCGGTATTTCTCGCGGCTGTTGAGCTATCATCGACTGTAGGGTTCTTTTGGCGATATGTGCACAACATTTCCGGATTAATCCTATGTTTGGCAACTTGTAAATCCACGTGGAATACGACAACCCTCTGTCGTGTGGTCATTATGAATTTCGCGCTAGATATGGCTATTACCAAATAATGGTATTTCTCTAAACTGCACGCAGGTATGTTCCAGAAAGATAGAGATATATATATATATATATATATAGATCCAAATTAAGAGTGAAAGTGACCTCATCAAAAACCTGACCAATACGTGTGTCAGCTAAAGGAATAGTTTCCTTATCAAAATCATTCTCAAGACCTTTCTTTGACATAGCTCTGGTAACTGCAGAAGCTGGGTATTCTTTTTCAATAGGATCAACTTTCTGATCCAAAGAAGGCTTGTCAGTTACAAGTGGATTAACCACAACCTCGTCACCAGCTAGATCTTTGCCTAGCAACAAATGAATGCCCTAAACGGGTAATGTAGACACTATACCGACTGTCACAGGTCCTGAAACTAAGTCTGACGACAAATTTACAGAATGGAGAGGAACATTAACAAAGCCGCACTCTACTCCCTGAATGAGAACACTCTCATTAGAACATGACCTCTCAGAAAAAGGCAAGGCACCAGATAATAAAAGACTCTGAGAAGCTCCTGTATCCCTTAAAATTTAAATAGGGACAGGATTGGCCAAATCACCCAAGAGTGATATAGAACCCTTCGACATGAATGGTTCATAATTCTCCATAATAAAATCAGACTGGGGTTTATTAGACCCAACAGATGTATTGCTTTCAATACATGACCGTGACCTTGACCTCTTAGAAATAAGAGCATTTGGGGTAGGTCTATCTTTATTCTGATGCCTATATTTTAATCTGAAGCAATCAGAAATGACGTATCCTTTTTTTCTTGCAATAGGTACACGTAGGAAGAGACAAGGCTTTTGAATCAAGTTTATCAGAAGCTTTGATTTTTACAAGTTGTGCCAGATTGAGTTTTAGGAGGTGTCATATTGGGCTGAAATGCCTTTCTACCAGTAGACTGCTGAGTGAAAGATTTGCCTACAACAGGAACTTTATGAGTTAAAGAATAGTTATCAGCAGCACGAGCAGCATTTTCCAAGGTTTCGATCTCATGCTCGTCAAGATACATCCTAATGTCACTATGGACACAGTTCCTGAACTCTTCAACTAATATGAGTTGTCTGAGACTTTCGTAATCTTTATTGAACTTTCTAGAAGAGCACCACCTATCAAATTGTTGTGCTTTTTCCCATGCAAATTCAACATAGGTCCGGTCAGTTTGTTTTCTAGAATTCCTGAATTTTTGCCGATAAGCCTCGGGGACTAACTCATAACCCTTCAAAATACAGTCCTTAACCACATCATAGTCAGCACTCTGCTCTAGTGACAGCGAAATGTAAATATTACGAGCTCTACCAGTAAGTACACATTGCAGTAATGGAGTCCAGTACTCCCTTGGCCACTTGAAATTTTCAGCAACTTTTTCAAAATAAGGAAAATATCTATCTACTTCTTTTTCCAGAAAAAGGGGTACTAACTTGATATTTCTTATAACATCAAAAGTAGGGAAGTGTTTTCCTTTTGCCAGCTCTAATTCTTTTAACCGAATTTCTCTTTGAATTTGCATATCTAATTTTTCTTTCTCAAATTGTATTTGTCTTTCTTTCTGTCATTCTTCAAATTGCCTTTGCATTTCTTCCCTTCTTTCTTTAAATTGTAACTCCATTACTTCCATTTCTTTTTCCTTTTGTATCTTTTCTATCTGAAACTGAACCTGTCTCATCTCTAATTTCAAATTTTTTTAGCTGGACTTCTATTTTTAAAATTTTCAAACACTCCTTGGTAAAATTCAAAAAATTCTCTACTTTTATGATATTGTGAATGAAAGCCTGTTGTTTTCACTAAAGATTTCAAACAAAATGTAAAATAGTACTTGAGATGTGAAAACTAGGAGAATTTAAATTTCAAAAAACAATTTTCTGAAATATTTAACCAAAATTCATATATCCCAAGGACGAGCAACGCAATTTTCTCCAAGAGAAAAGAGTGAAGTCAACAAGCTTTGTAAGTTTTAACAAAATAGTTTATTTCCCTAGAAAACAATGTAAAATTTGGAAATAGGACTTACGGTTTGTGAATATAATCCAAAATTTAATCCTAAGAATGAAAAATACAAGTCCTATCACTAAATAGTTCTAATAAAATCCAGGTTCGAATCTCGATGACGTTCCAATATGGAAGACAATGACGTCAGATGTGGTCGTTGTACAAATGGCAACAATTCCTCAATTGAATCACAGTTTATGTTTCCGTATAACTCCAGAATAAATTTCCACTGAATTTCTTTCTCCCAGAACTTTTTATAAAAAAGTACACTTGTTTAGTTTCCTAGAGAATAAATTATTAAATTCCAAAAACAATGAAAATCAAACTGACAACAACAATTAGAAACACCTTGTTTCCTCAAGGTGTTAAGAACGACTCTGACCCGATCTAGTAGAAGATAACTGTTTTAAGCCTCGATTTTAGGTCACATGGTACTTCACGTGATAGGCTGCGCGATTTACTAATTTGAACATCGCAATAATATAAAATGCCATTTGTCACGTATGCAAGAATAGCCCTATCTAAGTACCATATTCTCACTCTGAAATAAATTTAAAAATAAAACATTGTTTATTCAGACTACACGTAGGCCGAAATGACCTTGGCAATAGCCAATCGTTTTCGCGTAGTGTTTACAAAACGGTGTACCAGAGTGAGCTAAAAATAATGCTAATGCAACACCTTTTACGTTTTAGGTAAACAGAATTTACTGAAAGAAAATATCGAATCCCGTGAAAATAATCATTACAATAAAAAGTAATGAAACAAAATTAAAATAAAAAAGAATTTTAAAACTAACACACAAGCAATTTAATTACATATACGTAACAATACATATATATATATATATATATATATATATATATATATATATATATATATATATATATATATATAAAGTGGGACCAAATGCGGTACCATGAATTCGCCACAAGATTCCACATGATTCCACAAGATGAGCACAAGATTATTTATTTCGGGGTAGGTAGGTGGAGACCAGAAGTTCTCCTCAGTTTTCCTGGAATATTAAAGCTCCTCATGTTGTCTGAGTCATGCATTCCACAATGAAGTCGTCCTTCTTATATAGAAAGTATACATACATACACACACACACATACGCATACCTTGTATTGTCTTCTCACAAACTAATAAATTAACTAAAGCGACGTATGAATACACCAACCCATCTTGCGGTATCTTGTGTTAATCATGTAGTACTTCGTGGGGAATTTATGTGCCGTAGTAATAATATTATATCACAGGTTAGTACTGAGATACTAGCGTGGGTCACCTGGTTACGGCATCCGTCGCTTTGCCTGCACGCACCAACCCGTATGCCCTCCAGATTTAGCACTCATGGTGGCATTGGGATGTGCGTCTGAACACACGAGTAGCAGTTTATGATTAATTCTTTGGTCTCTGCTCTTGTGTGAACCAAAGTGTTATATCTTATGTAATTTTAACTTTCAGCATTCAGTAATTTCAGAAAATCGTGATATTTTTTTTAGTTGGAATACAGTGGTTAAGTGAAGCGAGCCACGTCCTCTATATTACATGGATGGAAAAATGTATCAGCTGACTCAAAACATAAGAGACAAGCCACAAGCTCAACAGACTCACCAGTTGGTAAGCAAATTTCAAATCTGAGCAATAGTTTTCTTGGTCATTTTGAAGCTCTCAGCATTGACAATAAATTAAAATGTATATTTATTTAAGAGAATACAAAAATGCCGATGAACGGGTTTCATCTGTGGATCATGTTGCAGGTGCTGCCAGTAACCTGGCTGATTTAAATTCGGACAGAATAAAAAAAATTGGCTTATAACTCAAACGACATTGAAGCACGCTAGAAACTCAACCATTGTATATTTGGGGGTGCCAGATGTCCTAAACGAGGAATGTTTGTGTTACTTGGCGTCAAAAACTAGGATTTGACTCAGATCGTATCTGCGTACACTGAGCCCACCGCATTGGAAACGACCGAAAAGTAATACCATAATACTAGCAGTTGTTCGTTTAACGTGAAGTACACATGAATGATAGCTGCCATGCTTGAGTATCAAGATGTAGAAAAGATCTTACCAAATGCTTTCAAATTGATGGCCACCGAATTCGGCATTATATTTGATTATCCACTAGAATATTAGACCCTCGGAAATTTGCTGTTTGCTGAGCTAAAAGCTCTGAAAGCAAAATACCCCGAAATCAAACGTTACTGTCCAGTTCCCTGATAAATTAACGGAGGACGGTAAAACGGTCAAAGATGTTTCTCCACAGATCGACATAGAATCATGAGGCACACTATTAGTGCATCCTATGCCAACCTTTCTCATACCTTGGGGTTCGATTCCAGGGCCTGCCTTGTGATGTTGTTTGGCGACTTTCCCAGTGGTTGCCATATCCACCAAATATCCTTATGGACATTACTTGGTAGATAGGTAGCCGGCAGGTGGTTTACCGCATGTTAGTGTTCTGGGTACTCTCTGGATATTGGATGTTGTGGAGGCAGAGGAGGCAGCTATTCACAAAGGTCTGAAGTTTGTTGCATGTTGTTTTAGTCACCCTCGATGTATCCGAACAGTAGAACAGGGAAGAAATCACGTTTGTCTTGAACAGTTGGATCTTGTTCTTCTTAGAGATGGATGATGAACTCCATTCCTCATTCAGGGTGTTAAATGCTGGTCTGACTTTCCTAATTCTCTTCTGGATTTCTTTTTCAGTGCCTCCATCGGTTGAGACATTACTCCTTAGATAGGCTGGTTGATTGTTATGAGTTGAACGCTATTGTTAAGAATATGTGCATGGCAGCCATTACATTTAGTAGAGGAAGAATCCTGAAAAATCAGAAAAGGACCACCTTTCTCACATACCCACGCTAGCCGAGCCCGAGACTCAGACTCAAGAGGAGAGAGGTGAGATGTCAGAGATCTATAAAGGCGAGCTCCATAGATTACTCATCCACCGGCGCCCTCCTCTACATATGTAAACTGTTTAACTTCCTCTAGGTCTAACTTCCTCTAGGTCTACTCCATTGGGTTGTATTTTGATGTGCTACTTAATTTTAATTTTTATTATTTTTGTCTCCCACTTGTGTATGTGAAATCCATTTGTTTCTACTTTTGCTAAGCAGCTGATCTTCGCCTGCATGTGCTGGTGTTTGTGGTATTTTTTTTACATGTCTCGTTAATAGTAATCATGCTCCTTTGTGGAACTTTGTAAATTTCTCGTTATTAGATATCATGTGACTTTTGCGGTACTTAGTACATGTCTGGTTATCGGTACTTTGTACATGTCTCGGTATTATTCATCCAGAGACTGTAAGGTACTTCGTACATGTCTCGTCATTAGGCATTATGAGACTTTCATAAAATTGGTTATTACTCTCGGTAATATATTTGTTTTACTTTATTATCCCCCCGAACAAGGAAGAAATTGCTAAGCAACCATCATTTATACAACTTGCAACTTTCAAAGTAAAAATATTATAATTTTATGTTACTGTTATGACTTGTCGCCGTCTCGTTGAACGATAACAATCCAAAAATTCTGGACGAGAGTATCTTTCTTTCTCGGTCATCCATGCCATTTACAAACCATTTTGGAGAATTGACAGCATATTGTCCAGAGCGTCTTTTCAGTCATGCGCACGGAGATCACAGTTTTTCTGCCAGAATGTAAAAATGTATGGTCAGTAAATTTGATTCTTTAGTTATTTGGACTGCAGGTTGATACTTACCATCGAGTGCCATCATTTCATTCTCTACTTCACAACTAACGAGCCAGTTGCTGGATACAAGGACGTTCGCTGGCTACATTCAGGGCCGTAGTGAGCGATCACGGGCCCTGGGGTAAGAAACACCCGGGCCTCTCCTACTTCTTGTTCAAACAAAATTGTTCTTTTATAAAATTAGAAAGTGTTGTTCGGCCCTGGCCCCTTGCGGGCCCGGGCCCCGGTGATATATCCCCGGTTGCCCCCCTCCCGTCTTGTTGGCCCTGGTTACATTCCTTGACTCTACTCTTACAAAAAAATTTAACGACATATCTCGTAGAGATATGGAAGTATGCTAAGAATCACACAAGCTAATGTTTTATTCATAATCATTATAAAACTGCAGTCACTTCCTCCAGTCTATATTTCAGGGAACGAGATAAACAATGCATGTATTTCCTCGTCAGTAAAATATCTCATTTGTATTTGTTTAATTATCATTATAAACATAAATGAATGACACTTGCCCATGTGTGTGTGTGTGTGTGTGTGTGTGTGTGTGTGTGTGAGAGAGAGAGAGAGAGAGAGAGAATCTGTCGAGAATTGCAAAGGTGACGTTTGATTCATCATCACTGTCAGTTAAACATCTTGCTCACTCGTTTGTTTGGGAGGCGGCCGATTTATATGTAAGAAAAAATTAATAATTCACCCCCTCCTGTCTTAAAAAGTGATATTCCGTTATGTGATAAACTTATTTTAATGTGATGTTTACTAAATTTACACCAAATTTTAATATTTCATAATACCTTTTCATAACATTCAAAAAAGTACTCATTCATAACATTGTGTTAGGTTACACTTAAATCCATACCCTTAGCAAAGAAAACAATATATCCCTGAGTTAATTTTCAATTCCATTACGTTATTTCCGGTAAAATTTCGTTCATTTTGGGGCGCGGTCTTTCATTTTTTGGGATCAAATTTGTCGTACATCAGCCATGTATCCGACAGGAGCCACCGACTAAGACTTAGCAATAAAACTGAGAATATATAAGAGTGTACAAGATACATGCAACTGTTCTGAAAATTTCCAAAACCATATTTATTTTGTCTTGATTTTTTCGATTGTTTCTCAAAAAATGTAAATCTAGTTCATACTGCAATGCATCAAAATAACACTTTCAAACAAATCCAATAACAGCTTTGAGGCAAAACACTGACAATTTCACAAAAACAAAACCTTTATAGCAGATCGGTCCCCTGCAATAAAATGTCAAATTTAATTAAAAAGCAATATGTTATTGGAAAATTATGGCTGTAGAATACAAAACTAAGGAAGATAGGAAAAATCAAAGGGGCATTACTCCATTAAATGATGTGGAATTTTGGACATTTGGTGATGTGTCATCAACAGCATGCTGCATGCCAACGATGCTTGAAATCCAATCATTCTATTTTAAGTTGTGCTGTGAAAACGTAAGATAGGAAGATGGGGTGGGTGTGGATGTGAGGGTGGGCATTCACGGGCTAAATAGTGACCTAAAATGATGCCGAATATCCAGATCTTTCGAGTCTTCTTAAAAATATTTGAATGCCATATTTGGTTCAAATCCAATAATTCTCTGAAAGCTTATTTTGTCACAATCCAAATGTTAAAGGACGAACTGATGGACGGACAACGTGATTATTATAGCGGCTCGTACGACTTTCTGGGGCAGAGTCCTAATAACGCTATCATCTTCGTGATTATTTTTGTTAAAGGGACAGATAGATAAGATAGTCCATACAAATTTGCCATAAATTTTTTTCTATTGCGTTCGATTGCAACCGTCAGATTTATATCGACCATGATATGCAGTCAAAGACTGCGTGGAAATCTAATGTCTTTCTTTTAGCCTTAGGAGTACTTGGGAGACAGATGAGCAGTCAAGTTGGTTATGTAATGAGCAATGTGGACAAGCTGGTTATGTAAAGAGCAAATGGGGACAAGCTGGTTATGTAAAGAGCAATGTGGACAAGTTGGTTATGTAAAGAGCAATGTGGACAAGCTGGTTATGTAAAGAGCAAATGTGGACAAGCTGGTTATGTAAAGAGCAATGTGGACAAGTTGGTTATGTAAAGAGCAATGTGGACAAGTTGGTTATGTAAAGAGCAATGTGGACAAGCTGGTTATATAAAGAGCAATGTGGACAAGTTGGTTATGTAAAGAGCAATGTGGATAAGCTGGTTATGGAAAGAGCAATGTGGATAAACTGGTGTAAAGAGCAATGTCGAAGGCTTTGTGGAAGAAGAAATGAAAGTGTTAGAATTGCTTTGACTAATTTTCACTCACCTTAATTTTTCATACACGATAACAGAAGATTTCGTCATCTAAGTTTTCGTTCAAATTTAAGGTACATGCCAGTTATCTGCTTTCTCTATAATATTTAATAACCTGAAAAGTAATTGATACAAAGAGTACGAATAATTACATACAGTACAGTGTTTGCCATAATACAGCTGGTATCTTGATTAACTTCAATAAAGTTCTAAAAAAAACACCCAGGTTTTTTACAGAAAAAATATAAGTGCGTGTTATGTTTTAATACTAGTACACGAGAATGAATATACGTTTTATTTAAGTCGGAAAATATTTTTCGATCAAAAGGTGTAAATCTTGTAAACGTAGAAAAAACTCTTACATGTTAAATATGAAATCCTTTTAATAAACAAATGTGATCATAGTAAGATGAATCAAGAGGAACGAATGCCCTTCAGAAAGAAAATCTTTGTCCATTAAATAATTTAACCGAATGTAAAAGCCAGTTAGCAATGGAATATGAAGCTGCCCTCTGTTACTAAAACACAGCCTTTAGTTTGTCATTATTTTAATATTACATTGGCATTGCGTTAAATTAATGTTTTCAGGTACCTCTTAAAAAAGTTGATTACTAATTTAAGAATGGTAAATGTGGACTGCCTGAGGAAATTCACAAGAAGTTGCCCTTCATCAGATTCCTTCATTTTCCTATGGTCGATTTAAAATACCCTGGATCCTGTGGTGTTTCCTTGACTCCGTTTTGTTGCACTCTTCTGTCATCATAATGATCTCATATTTGAGCTGTTCTTTTTCTATATCAAGTTGGTTAATCTTGGCTTAAATTGATTGAGCCTCGTCCGTGCAAGATGTTTCAGTATTTGAGTGTAAACTGCCAACCAAAGCCTGCAGAAGTTCGTCCTCTTCTCCAGCATCTTTCCCAATTTCCCCAGTGCTAACTTTCTGTCGTGCACAGTCTGTGTCAACTTCTCCATGCGTGACTTCCTTTCCTTGTCCCCCTCCTTCAAAAGTCTTTCTTCTATATTTGCATACATGGTATTAGTGAAGTGCTTCCCCCATTCATTCCGACAACAAACGTAATTCGATCGAACCTCTGAACTTCGACCTCATCCGAAGACGCTTCATTCTCGATGGTCATACAGATATTTATCGTTGCTCCTAAGGACATTTTGCAGGTCAGAAGGTGTTTCTAAAGAGAACTGCTGAAGGGATTTCCCGTTTTTGTCCAGGTTGTTTTTGTGCGTAAAGACAACGATAAGATGTTTGATAACTCATCTCCAACGATGTTTCTGTTCTTGCGATAAGAGTTGGTGGTAGTGGGAGATTATCAGGGATCAACACATTGTCCTTTTTCCGAGGCGGTGGGGGGAGAAGGCATCCCCTTAGCGATGAAAACGTGATCTAAGAGGAATGAAAATGGCCTCTACTGGGACAAGGGGAGGGAGTTAAATAGTAAAAATACAGGACGAACTGACTTTTAATGAGAGGAATATCACAAGGGGAGGAACACCATAATCACATATTATTTGCAGCCGTCTATGTAGGTTTCCCTCCACATAAAATACGTATGAAGATGATGTCGGCGTTGTATTGGGAAAGAGTCTTGAATTTAAAAGTTGAATAATATGATTTTTTTTTCAGAGTTTTTACTAACAAATTTGTATGTAATCAGCTGTTGGTGTTTCTTTAAATACAGCGTAATGAGACAAGCAATGTCTATTTTTTTTATACCCCAACAGAATTGTCCAATCTATAATGTTATGAAGTTGGCTGTATGTAAGTTCGTCCATCTGTTACCCTTTATCGTTCCGCCGCAATAACTTCAGACTTAAACCACTAACTTTAACAAACTTTATAAATGGTTTGTACGAGAGGCAAGAAGGACACTTCTTGATATTTTGGTTCAATAGTTCAAAAGTTCAATGTCAAAGTGATCAAGAATTAATAAAATATTTATGCGCAATAACTCGAGTTCTACACCACGTATCTTAACCAAACTTAATATACGGCTTGCACTTGCGGCAAGGAAGACATATAACTATTTGAAATCAATAGGTGATAGGTGAAGGTCACAGTGACCTACAATTGAAGAATCGTTTCCATGCAAGAAACTGGTGAATGCACCACATACTAGACCCAACATTGTTTATTGCGTGCAGCTGAATCAAGAAAGACTACCATTGATTTTAACCCAAATGGGGTCAAACGTCAAGGTCACATTGACTGAAGTAAGAAACACTAATTCCTCACAATAACTTAAGTTCAACAACAATTACCTTGATCTAAGATGGCGGAAGGTTTGTGGTTGAGAGAAAAAAAAATACATGTATCATTTTTTGGGATTAAAAGGTTAATGCTGAAGAATCATACATTACGCGGCCGTTTATTCACGGTATTCTTGTTCCCTTTCTCGAAAGCAAGAAACGACATGTTCTTTATAACCATCTTAAACAACAAATTTTTAAGGCTGTATTTTCAGAGTATTTAAGCTATTCTTAACTTCAATTAAATTTTGTGCTGCAAATCGGATATATTATTTTGATTCATTTTGGTGTGAGATTGAGCTCCTTTGACACGAAAGATCATTACCCCGTGTTGTCGTTGTTGCTTCATATTGGCGTCGGAACTTAGCAACACAAAGTTCAAACATCTACCTTTTGAATATAGTGTTTGTGATTTGGATTTTTAAAGTAGCTTTAACAATTTTCCAGTCATATCGCTACGATGTCTGCAGTTTGGTAGTTTGATGTACAGCACTGGGACATCATGCCACACACATGTACCATCTTATCCGACCCAGTCACATTATCCTGACACCAGGCCGACCAGTCCTAACACTAACCTCTTAATGCTAAGCGTCGAGCGAGGCAGCTGGTAGTACCATTTTTTAGAAGTCTTTGGTATGACTCGGCCGGGGTTCGAACCCGCGACCTCCCGCATCCAAGGCGGACACTCTAACCACTTAGGCCACCGGAGATGTCCTTTTGAATATAGTCATCGACATAAGCGATTATTATTATTGTTATCATTATTATTATTATTATTATTATTATTATTATTATTATTATTATTATTTGCATTTTTCCACAACCAAACTCACTGAAAAGAAGTTTCAATTTGTTTAAAGTTCACATGTGATATCATAACCCAGACATCGGATCTGTGGGAAAGTTGCCCTTTTGGGTGCCGTCTTCCACATCTACCAGGGCTATAATCCGTCAACCCTACCCCATCAGTTTCATAATCCGCCTCACCTCTCTCAACCATACCTACCCTGCCCAGCCCTTTGAATTAGACAGTGGAGAGTGTATTATCAAGTGTCATACTGTAGTATCGCTAATTTTGCGTGGAGTACCAGTTTTCTTGGGTTTCGTCATTGCCATGAACCATGAATTTAAAGATGCTACGAAAAATTAGCCACATATAAGGAAGACCCCCCCCCCCATTGTTTTTCTGTGTTTCATTCCAAGAGATCAATAAAGTTATTAGATAAATCAATGTAATTTCTGTAATCTCGTTTAAAATATAAGTTTTTGCACGTGTTTTAGAGCTGATCCTTAAATAGCAACGAAGTTTTAAAGCATTTTATATTGTTTCAATGTACACATATATATGCGGTATGGGGTAGCTGTAATTTTGCATATACTGTCATAAAGTCTTATCTCGATATGTTGTTAGACAAGTAAGGATTGAGAGAAACGAGAAAAAGTATAGGGCATTCGAACACTGATTACTGAAAATGGAAGAACCAATAAGAAATTATACTATAAATGAAAATAAGATTTAATACTTATTCACATCGATTCTTCATTTAAGTAAAACGGTTGTCGAAATTCTTGTGAAATCATATTTCATTATATCTATGCATGCTTAATCCCAATGAAGAACATGACTGTTGCTTGATGTACAATTACTAATGAAACACTGTGTACATACACTAATTACCGTAGAGTATTGAATCTAACACTTCAGTGATGTTCGGACAAAAACCATTGAATCAACATCGCGTCAACTAGTTCGGCTAGTACGCATAAACGTTTGTTGGAAAATAATCCTGATATCGTTGAATTAAATTAGTCCAGCATACTACAAGCCACGGAAAGATGATGTCTGGTCTTTCAACCATTTTCGTCGTGTGCCGCAGTTGTCCATTCAGCATGAATTGGCTTAAATTTACGAGGTTAAGTAACGTCGAATGGTTGAAATTGGTTCGTACATTAGGCAGGCTCAAAAAAGGAGTGATTCCATTGTTGTTCAATTTAGTTAGGATCTTCGCACTCTGATCTGTATCAAAAGCCTCAAATGCGTTAAACCGTCGAGAGTAAAGCAGAATAGATGCTGGAAGCAAGTCACACAGAAAGCTGTGATATCGACTGACAATGGGTATGATATAATTCAAGTATGACGTAAACAAACCCACAAATGAGACTAAGACATGAAAGAATTGTTGTTATAATTAGCTGCTGTTGCTCACCAAAGTCTATCCAGCCATTGTCCAGGAAAAAAACCCAAACAGATAAGTGAATAAGATCAACAAACTAACCATAATGATCTGAAATATTCGCCTTGTCCGAGAAACAGACCGGGAATGTCAGTGAGCAAGGGGACAGGAAAAAACAGCAGAACACAAACAAGCAATCTACTGGCATGTACAAAACAAGTAGTAAAATGAGGAAAAATATAAGTTTGAGATACCCTAGGGGCAGAGGACTGGTAACACCAGCCCCGTCATGGTGGGAAATGGCTCTTCAACACGATACCAGCCCCCCCCCCAAAAAAAACAAAACAAAACAAAAAAATTCCATACCTGCCCAAAACTTCTCCCATCTAAGTCTAGAATAAGCATACGTTTAATTAACTCTAGGTCACAGAACAGGAAAAATAAAAACAATAAAGAAAATAAATGTTCGCCATGACGAAGAGACGACCTAGCATCAGCGAACAAGGCTGCCCGAAACCTTTTGCAAAAAGCTAGAAATTTAAAAATAAGCAAATGAGCAATCAGGCGAGGTAGCAAAGAAAGCAGGGAACAACAGCGCAGGAAAAGGGACAGACACGGAGGGCACAGCAGATACGACGCAAGAGCGGTAATAACGCAGATGAGTACAGAAGAACCAGCAGAAGACAAGAAACCGTAAGAGCAGAACATAAAGAACATGCAGGGACGGCTCCGGTGGCCTAGTGGTTAGAGCGTCCGCCTCGGATGCGGGAGGTCGTGGGTTCGAACCCCGGCCAAGTCATACCAAAGACTTTTAAAAAATGGCACTAACAGCTACCTCGCTTGGCGCTCAGCATTAAGAGGTTAGTGTTAGGACTGGTCGGCCTGGTGTTAGGATAATGTGACTGGGTGGGACATTATGTCACATGTCTGCGGCATGATGCCTCAGTGCTAGACATCACTGTGACACTGCAGACATCGTAGCGATATGACTGAAAAATTGTTAAAGCTACGTTAAAAATCTAAATCACACACACAAATCACACGAAAGATGCAGGAAAGAAAAAGATAGAAAGAAGAAGATGATCAAAAGGCAGAAAAAAAAGAAGACAGCAAAAGTAGGAGAAATAACACCATGAAAGAGGAAGAGCCAAAAGTCCTTCTTAGGACTAAAAGGAAAAGAAACTGCCCCCAACCTAATTAAAACAAATCCAAAGCCCAAACCCCAACACAGAGAAAAGTAGAGTCTATGGTCTTAAAATAACTCAACGAAAGAAGCGAAACCAAAAAGTTTTGTAAAATGCAACAAACAACGTATTTTTCCCTATAAGGCAAAGTAAAAATATTTAACAGGGACAGTATTGTGAATTAAATCCCAAATGACCCTAATTGTTCTATCACAAGTGCAAAAGTATAGAATGTTCCGAATTAATTCCAATAATCTTGAATGTGCTGATGTACCAATAGTCTTGATTTATCACAATGATATCATCCAGAATGTCTTTGAATGAATTCACATTAATCCGAAAGTAGTGTTTTAGTACATAAAAGTCAATGAGCACTTTGTAATTCCAATGGACAATTTGAATGATTCATTCTGACCCAAGAAAGCCTTCTTCAGGTGCAAACAGTATAGCCCTGAAAAACCAAACCCGATTGGCATTGACATGCTGGTAAAGTGAACTTACGGTGTCGCGGAAACCAAATTAAGATCACAAAAATCATGCGGCGGTCTCGAGTTGGTGAGTGTATAATTGCGTGGGTGTGGGACTGTGCACATTTTGTAAATACCAACAACAAAAAGATACAGAAGTAATCTGAGAAATTTAGACACATATAAAAACATATGCATCCCAGCCATAATCACCAGCCAGTTGTGCAGGCAGGACATCAGCGGAAGAGGAAGGGATTTAATTCAGTTCATATCAGAGTACCGGACAGAGAAAACTGGCGCAGACATGTGATAATTAAATTTCGGCCTATATCCTGGGTATCTGTTTAGCCACAATTTTTAAAGTTTGTATAATAGTTTCAAGAGTATTATTTGTAGTGATAATAAGTCTGAAAGCCAGATTTACGCTATTAGGTTACCAATTTAAGTCAGCTATCTTAAAAGAAATGATAACAGTCCTAATCTGTGGCAGCAAAAAGTTAGGTTACTTCGATATTAAAGTTAGCTAATTATCATTGGGCTGTAAAAGAATGTCCGATACATTTCTTCCACAAAACAGTTTACCTAATCCTCATTCTGAAACTACCTTTTCAGCAACCTCAAGAAAAAGGGAAGCAATGTTTTAAGGATAACAGGTCCATAATCCTTGAGAAATTTAATGACAAGTTGCCCTTCTTCAGATTCAATCCTTTTTCTGATGTCCAGCCTAAACAGTCCTGGTTTCTTTGGACATTCCTTCGACTCCTTATCGATGCGCTGGAGCTCATCTGTCAACCTACGGAGATCTTGCTTGAGCAGCTGGTAGTCTGCATCGCTTTGGTTAATCTTGGTTTGTATTACTCCAGCCTCTTCCACTGCACCTTCTTCCTGGCTTATCTCTAAACTAGATATTAAACCCATCAGAAGCTGCATCTCATCCTTAGCGTTCCTACGATTTATCTTGATACTCTTCTTCTTTTGGCGTATTGACTCGGCCAACTCCTCGGCACGTGACCATCTTTTCGTATCCTCTTCCTTTAAGAGTTTTTCCTCCATTTGTACATACGTAGTATTAGTGAAATGCTTCCCTTCATTTTTCTCTACAATATTTGTAATCAGAGAAAACAATTTATTCATCTGCTCTTCTTTCTCGTCTGGTGATGATTCATTCTCTATTGCGATACAGACATGTTCGTTTCGTCTAAGGATATCTTGTAAAGCAGAAGGTGCTCCAGCAATGAATTGCTGAAGCGATTTCTCATCCTTATCAAGCTTTGTCTTGTGTGTAAAGACAACCACAAGGTGTTTGTAAAGCTCTTTTCCAAAGAGTTGTTCGCAGAGGTCAATAGTATCTTTCTCCTCTGGGGTAAATCTGTCCACCTTAGTAATGAAAAGAAAAGCATGAGGCCCTGGCGAGCTGAGCGCTATGCATTTAAATATCTCTTGTTGAATTACTTCCTTGGGCTTTTCAATGTCAAAAAAGCCAGGAGTATCAATATATACAATTCTCTTTCCAAATCGTAAGGCCGACTCACACCGGCAACTTTCCGTAACGGCCCTAGCAGAGCAATGCGAATTAAATGCCTTCTTGCCTAGAAGACTGTTTCCGGTTTCACTTTTTCCACTTCCGATCCTTCCAATACCAACGACTCTGCACTCTTCAGGGTCACCTGCAAGGAGAGGGGTCAACAGCTCATGTTGTTCTAAATCAACTAAGAAACTGTATATTAAGTTTATTTATAACTCATATATTAAATAATTTTCCCGCTAGAAATTTTACCTGAAGCGCAGGCGAATTGTAATATTGTGTTGATTACGTGTTTTCGTCGTTAATTAATTTCCTTGGAAGGTGTAAAAAATAGTGAAAGATGTTCAGTCAGGAATACTTACAGTGATTTGCAGAAAATGGAACATCTTGACGGAGCTGTAAATAGCTCCACTGAACGGGATCCTTTTTTTTTTTTTTTTTTTTTGTTACAAGAACAGTTACGATTTCGTAGAAAACCTTACCACGACTAATTTTATCTCTTTAAATAAGAACTACAACACAATCACTCTTCGATTCTTTCAGAAATGATTCAGCTGTACATGAGAGTGTTACAATAACGGAGTTTTTGCCTTTTTCTATAGTTCATTAGACAATGGAGCCTTAGTACGGGAGAAAACACTATTTTTTTTTATTAAGGAATTAAATCATATTTAGTCTTTTATACTACCGAAGGTGATATATTTTGAAATATTTATTTACGATTTTTACTTACATACGGCAAATTCGTTGAAGCTACCACCTTCTGCCATCTCAGTTCACATCATCTAACGTACGATCATATCCTGTATGATAATAATAATAATAATGTATTTTTCCATGGGGTTTCATCCTAGATGTCATGAGAAAAAGGATAGTAAAGTCATCTTATTTTAGGACAACAAAGTGACCATCATCCAGTCCGTGTTTTAAGTGGACCTCCACTAAGCTACACAACCAGTAAGACTTAGGAATAATATCTGTAGTTAAGGTTAACGTGATCAAAGAGTGGACGTCAGTCCTAGCCATGATCAAAGAGAGTACATCAGTCCTAGCCATGATCAAAGAGAGGACATCAGTCCTAGCACATGATTAAAGAGAGGACGTCAGTCATAGCCACGATCACTGGAGATTTTAAATGAATTTGAATGTGAGGGCCAGTCCATAGCAGATCACTGCGACGGATACAATCAGCATATAAATAGGATAAGTCACCTTTATTTTCATCTATTTTGCCTTTGACTTTCGTTCTCAAGCTCGTGGAGAATACGACAATAAAATCGACCTTATTCGAGGACAACATAGCTGGCTGTCAACCAGTCCATGTTTCAAGTACACCTCTTATATGCTCCCCAACGCTGTATATGTGTTTAAAATTATCGTTATGAAAAAGATTTTGATCAGAGATAACTTTAAATGAATCTAAAGGTCAGGGCCAGTCCATTGCAGATAACTGTTACAGATACCAATCAGTAAATTAATGGCGTAAGTGGGTCCCCGGGGGTTGGGTGGGGAGCCTAGTGTCCAAAAGCGCCCGCCTTTAACGATCAATGCCACCTCACCTCTGTCCGCGTGGGTTTCGAGACTCGGGCTCTGCCAATGTGGGGATGTGAGAAAGCTTGCCAGTAACTTTCCGTGGGTAGGTGGTTCTTACTGGGATTTTCCCGGGTTCTACCTCCACCAGTTATACTGGACGTCATGTATAGTTAATTTATCTTGCGCTGAGAAATGGTATCAAAACCAAAACAATAACAATAACAACAACAATAGCGTTAATCATAAAGCGGTGCTTTTGTTCCTCATATCTGGATTCTTGTTTGAAATCGCTTTTTTCAACAAAAAAAAAAAAAAAAAAATAAAAAAAAAATTTGAGGTGTTTTACACCTGATCATTGTTTAAAAAAAAATCATTTCTGTTGACATTTATTTTTTAATGAAAGAAAAAAGTTCCAGGTCTCCCAACAGCAACGCCCCATTCAGATATTAAATAATAAACATCTATCCTGAATTAAATAAAATGAAAAACCAGCCAGACAATAAAAGGCAAGACAGGAATGAAGATTTCTATGATCATCTAATCAATTAGTTTATACTTATACCTATATCATCAAAATCCATAAATGTCGAAAAAGAAACTCTCTGTAGGTACTAACGGATGAACAGAGCCGTTCTCGCAAGTAGTTTCCGCCTCCAAATTATCATCTTATGAATGAGATTCCAAAGAATATCACGTACCAGTCTATACCGGAATCACTTCAACAGGCCCTCACCTACTGAAGACAGACTGTGTATCTGATTTATATATGATGTCAGTTCGACGTAATCAAAATACCAACAAATGAGATTAACACACGTAGGTATAAAGTGTTATCAAAAACGTTTACTTTCATTTTCGCTTTTATTGTTGTAAGGGTTTATCCAACGGTGGTTTCTCGAATGAACAACAAAACAAGAATAAATAACTCCAAGCATTAGAACGACAGTAGCCTTTTCATATTTCTTGCTCACTTTTACTGTTGTGAGAGTTTTTCCCTATTCGCCTTAACAAAAAGCAAAGAACAAAATATGTATATAAAAAAAAACACCCCCACCCCCCACCCCCCAACAATTAAATTATCAGTGGTCATTCTATACTTTAAAAGCTAGAATTTCGGGTAGTAAAAAACAGCAGTAATTGGTCATTGGAAATGGTCTGGAGGTCAATGCTAACTCCCCCCCCCCCCCCTCTCTCTCTCTCTCTCTCTCTCTCTCTCTCTCTCTCTCTCTCTCTCTCTCTCTCTCATCCGGAATGGTTTTAAAGACTTTCTCTTTTGATGCGCACATTATAATTAAAACACACTTGACTCTCGTTCGACTTCTACAGTAATTGACCATTGTGCCCCAAGTACACGTTAGCCTATACAAATTTGTAAACGATGTTCTTATTAAAAATTGGAATACATATCGTCATATAACTTTTGAGTATCTGCTGAAAAGTTCGCATATTTTGGCAAAAATGGAAAATATAAAACATGTTATACGGGAACAAATGACTAGGTGTGACAGTTCAGAGAGCGGACTGGAACATAGAGACAGAAGTAGTTGCAATCAACCTATCCACTACGCGTACGCTTACTCATAAGCATATTCAGTTTTGTAAACGATCTTTTTGTGTAAATAAATGTTGCAAACATATCGTAATTAGCTTAGTAGAATATGATATATTTCATAGGATTCATTTTGGCATGAATGCGAACCATCAGACATACAGGATGGAAACCCTTTGTTATTGATGATAATGTTGTTGTTGCTGCTGCTGCTGCTGTTCCTGCTGCTTCACAAGGCTGTCACCATTTAGAGTACGAAGCTAAAAATTCTACTCATTTTAAAACGTCACCGGCATCGATGATGATGATGATGATGATGATGATGATGAATATTATTACAATCAAGAAAAGGCAAGGCAAAAGTAAACTTTCCTATGATGTTCACAGTCACTGGTACATACCTATATCCACATAAGCCAACTCGAGAATGGCGATAACGAAGCTTGCTGTAGGCAATACCAAATCAAAACTAACAGAACCGTTTCGAAAATAGTGTCTACCTCCAAACTATCATCATATGAATCAACCTCCCAGATAATATCACGTGCCAGCCTACAATGTAATCAGTTCGACAGGATCTGGCCGCTAGTAGACACACACACACACAGATATATATATAGTATATAGTATATATATATATATATATATATATATATATATATATATATATATATATATATATATATAGTCTACCTAGATGCATATAGGTCCCTGTTATACAGGCTAAATTGGTAAAGTAGCTAGAATCGAATCCAGAAATAATGTTTACTTTTTAATATAATAACATCAAGTTCTATTTGGTCAGATCCCTAACATTCCAAAACTTAATGGTCTACTTGTCTACTTTAATGGCCTCTTAACTTATTTCAATTATCGTTACAATCAGGAGGTCGAAAGCTACCTGTGATACCTGTACGTTAAAGTAATGGTAATCGATTTGGCAATATATTCTATTCAGGCAAATCATTAGCCCTCCCGCCTCTGTTGAGATGGATTATTCAAAATGCAGAGTAATCTGCGCACATTTTGTTGCGTATGTGACCACAAATGGAACTTCAATATCGAGAGAATAATTTTACATATAAAGTCTCTCCGACATACAAAAGACCAACCATTGAGACTAATCCACGAAGATATCAAGCTTATTATCAGAAACGCCTGCTTTCGTTTTCACTTTTGCTTTTGTGAAGGATTTTTCCAACAGTAGATTTTTCCATCGTTTTTACATATACTGTTGTGAGGGATTTTCCCTTCCAACTAACAACAACACAAGAAGAAATAAATGTGTAAATAAACAGTGAACGGTCATTCCGAGGATTAGTACAACAGCCTTTGCATATTTCATGTTCACTTTTATTGGTTTTGTTTCTTTTCAATAAATTAAACCATTATGCCTTAGTCCTCTGTGACAGCTTTAGCTGACCTGGACATAAATGCCACTTGAGCTGCTAAAAGCAACAATGGCATTAAAGAGAATTAGACCAGATTTGATACAAAACATATTTGAAACTGATACAAACGATATCGATATGTCGTCAAATATGGTCCCTGTTCCTAACAAAAGTTCCTCGAAGAGAATGGCCCTCAGCTGTCCAAAAATAATATCCGGGAACTGAAGGTAAGACCATTTCTCCTTTTGAACTGCTGACCATATCTGAAATTCTTGAGCAATACGATTTTCAAATTACCCACTGTGGCAGCCGTACTGGAAGTAAGATCGGCACCGTTATCATTTAGGACAAACTAAACGACATTAGAAGACATTTGTTGAAAACTTCGTGTTGACATGATTCCATTCATGAGATTTAACAACAAGATGTTTAATATGTTCATCGTGCTGGCCATATTTGAGGTCAGATCGGCATCACTTTCATTGGGGAACAAGAAGATATTAACTTGTTTCAGGTGAAAATTCCATGTCGGTATGAGACTTCATTTAGGAGGAGAGGGAATAACAAGATTTTCAAGATGACTGCCAACGTTGACAGACGGGATATAAAATCCTTACAGTTTTCATTTAATACCAGCTAGACATCACAAGAAGTCTTCTAGTGAGAAGCCAATGTTGATATGACTTTCCATCTAGAAGGAGTAGAGACAAGATTTTCAAGATCGTTAGTGTGGTGGCTATATTGGACGTCTGATCGTCGCCATGTTATTTATGATCAGGTAAACATCACGCGAAGCCTTATGGTGAAAATTACATGTCGATATGACCTTTTTGTTAAGGAGAAGACGCAGTAACAAGATTTTCATGACGGCCGAAAGTCAGATGGCATCAATTTCGTTCAGAACCAAGAAATTATCATAAGAAGTCTTTAAGTGAAAACCGACTTTGATATGATCATCCATTTAGGAAGAATAACGCCAACAAGATTTCATGCTGGCTGCTGTGGTGGCCATATTTATGTCTCAGCAGTGCCATTTTAATTTAGGCCCAACTAGACCTTGCGACGAATGTGTTTAAGGTTCAAAGGCAATTCCCTAATTCATTTAAGAGGAGTAACGATGAAAACCTTGTGCTAACCTAATGACGGACTTCGAACAACGGACGACAGAGAACAGTCCATCCCATATGCTCTTCTGGTCTATGACATGTAGAATTAGAAATATATTTACACAGCTGTATTTAAAACAAATCCTCTCAACAGTATTGCCAACATTGGCACAATGCATAAAAGCTTTTCAAGAGTGGATGCTTACTGATAAATACCATCAAATATGAATGAAGATACCAAAGTAGAAACACCTTATAACAATTGTTTTCATGGAAAGGAATTTCTTGAGAAGCGTCCAGATTTATTTGGCACTACTCTTGCATTTGGTACTATGTCCTAGGCAACAGTTTCAAGTGGATTTTACAGCACCTACCATCAGGTGAGGTGGCTCAGGGGGCTAATTTGATACAAATTGGTACATTGGCTGTATTATTTTTGGTTAAGTTCTTGCGCTTGAACCAGAAGTAGTATCATAATAAAAGTTTGAGATTTTGGTTACGCATCATGGTCAAAACGTTCTATACCCCTCTACCCTCGCATCACAAGTGAGTGTATTATTTACACTCGAACCTGTGGTGAGCCTCGCGCGAGTGTAACCGCGAGCGCATTTATTGTCCCAAAAATAGCATTGTGAACATTTCAACAGGACCCGAATATATGACTGAGAGGAATCGCACAAGAAAATGATAATGATTCTCGTTGAAGTTGTCCTCGACACTGCACGGTTGTAATTTTCATTGATGGCAGTCGCAGAGGGTGTTTGCTCATCTCCTGTCACGTTTCTGATGTTTCAAATGGGATACTGAAACTAATTTGCATGGTTAGATCAATCCTTGTGAAACATCATACACGGGTCTGTGGATCTTGCATAATTGTCGCTGTATCTAGCAAGACCAATAATCGTCGTGGCAATGCCAACATTGCTCAAACACGCTTCTATTTCCTTTCCATCAATACGATAACGTCCGTTGCTAAACGACGTCGTAATACCATTGTTGATAAATCCGACCCGTTCAAGTTATTAGCATTATCATTTTCTACAAGTTTTCCATCGATTTCTAAGAAGGCCTCACACGGAAGAAAATACCGAGACGTTTCATGCACTTGTAAGTCTATTCAATAGCTTTGGTTAGGTTCTTTAATAATATGAATAATACTGACAATCTCTTTTGCTTTGATCTGTCATCACAGGCATGTCAATATCAAACATGGTATCGGGAGTACTGCTCGAAATTTTCCATCGTTTATGCATTATTGGTTTCGTCTAATAAATTTTTGGTGGCTTCGCTGGTATCTGGGCTCTGTCCACAGCTATAATTCGCGTTTCAGTGCCGCATTTGTATCACTGATGATTTTACTGGCCAGAGCTAGAGTTTTTGCTGTCGATAGAAGTGGAAAAGCAACCATCTTTGAAGGTGCCTGAGTTACTAATCGTTGTAGTCGATTTCGAATTGACGGAACCGCTAGGAATCCCAGATTTCGCACTGTTTAGCAATTGGTAATGCGTGCTAGATCAGCGCAACACGAACCTTTGATGTACCTGCGAACAATCCCAGGACATCGTCAATACCATTTCCATAATATATTACGTAAACGGGTTTTCTCGCGTTGACAACAAGCACAGGTATCACACGTCCACGCACGACAGTCTTTGTATTTAGAAAGGTAGATATCTAACAAAGAATTGCATTTATAAGGTCTTCCCGCTGAGATCTAGCATGTGCCCGTCGTGGTCCACAAGGTAAAATGAAGATGTGACAGCCGGGGATTATGACATGGAATTTGCATGCACTCGTGTTGTAGAATCTTTGTCATTGCTTAATAAAATCCTTGGTCGAATCTCTTCATTAACTGAGTCAGTGGCGTACGCGCCCATGGAAGTTCAACGACGTTCCAGGTTGCACCATCATCTGTTATTCGCGAGAAAGCCTCCATACGGTTTAAGGCAAATGTACTACATGCGAAAGGATGCTAGTGCGATCTAGATTGACTGGTGTTGAGAAAGCCACGTACAAAATTATAGCTTCGTAGACGAGATCGTGATCATCCAGATAACGTTCGGGTTGTATTGCAACGACACACTGAATCGCAGAATTGATTTCTCCAAGAATAGTTTCAGAACTCATCATCAGTGTACACGTCTTCGTTATATAAATCATCGATGTGTTCAATGATTTCGTACATCAATGCCCGAAATGTCCCAGATCCATGATGTCATTTGTGTGCACCGCTGACAAATCGATGCGTCCTAATTCAGGACTTCTGGTGCGTTGTTGCCAGCACGAACTGACCACACGAGCGTTTCCAACCGATCCACAAGGTTGGAGTGGTCACACAGTCAACAATGTTCTTCTAATTTCTTTGGTTGTGGTTTTTCACTACGCGCCACTAAATTGTTTAATTGCGTCTCGGAAAATAGTAAATTTTCTACCAGCGTAGGGTTGCGTGTAGGTAGATCTTCGAGTTGGTTGTAGGTATATGTTTCTCTGCTTCTGCCTGTTGTTTTCGTCGCTCAATAACATTAATTTGGGATGGGGAAATTTCTGCCACTGGAGGATATTATGATGGTTCAGGTTTATGTTCGGGTTGAGGTTCGTCTGATGCAGACATTTGTTGAAAGCCCGATGCGAGGTCTTCCCGTGCGGTTTGTCGCGACTGCAACATATCTTTAACACGTTATTTATATACTTGTGGAAACATTCCAAGTGTTCACGTTCAGCTTTGCAGCGTCGGTCATCAGCCTCTTCTATGCCATCGCTGGCAGATTTCGTCATTGTATATGCTTATCGTGGGTTGTCAATTTGCTTTGTCAGACGTTTGCTCCGCGGTTAACATGTCAAGTCAATCTTGAGGAAACAATACCGGTCCTGGGTGACTTCCGCGAACATATTCCGAAACACATTCAGCGAGTGGTCGGCGACACATTATGTCCTATGGATGTTTGCTAGACCATACGAGTAAATGCGACGAAATATCATCCACATTTACTGTCGCTCCGGATCACTTTCGGCACATGAGTGTATTGTTGTTACATAGATCGGCCTCGAGAAAATATTTCCGCGGGGTTTTCTTTGTGTTCAAGCATCACATCGTTACATAAAACAAGGTTATTTGCGACGGGGTCAAAGTCAAGGTCACAATGACAAGGGATCAAGAAATCGTTGATGACGACCACGTCTTCGATGACGCAAGCACATTTGTAACATCGTTGAGTACATCATAACCCAACTGCTAGTCTGCTGATAGCACAATTACATACAATTAATCCCATGTTAACCATCTCATGATAAGATTCAACAACAGTTGCGTTTTACTTGTTCCAGCCGGGTCAATAATCAATGCGTGAACCCAGTTTGGAAACATATCGCCGTGTTTGGGTCACCGAGGCTTTGCCTGCCCACAGTAGTCAATGACGAGAAAATCTTCTGCTTTTCCCAATTGTGATCCCGTGTCCAATGTCAAATGTTGTATAACTCACTTCTGCCATCGTATTGTGATCAATGACGCATAAAACTCGTAGTGCAAATCAAACTCGAGCTGTAATGGATATGGCTGGAGCCGCAATTGCAGTGATCTTGCATTAAAATGTGGAACAAAGAAGCTTACTTTTGTCGGATATTCCAGGTCTACCGGGAAAAGCCGTAGACTCGTAGGGTAAACTAAGGTCGGAGATGATATCACAGCTGCGTTAACGAAGCTACCCGGGCCACTATGAAGTAAATATCCTGTCGAAAAGCATATCCCTGGATACAATTATTGCTGGCCTGAAACACGATTGGATATACAACAAGACTCAAACAATCGACCAAAGCCTGGAGAAGAACCTGTAATTCGCGTTGATACTGCATGTTACCGACATGATCTTGCGTATCAAGCATCAAATAATATCTGTTCTCGTGAACATACCGATGAGGATCTCATTTATGACTTGAATGAAATTGCGGGGCCAGGTGTTGGAGAAACAATCGCTCGCCAAATGGATCATGAATGGAGATATGAAGGTTATCATTCTCATTGGAGGCGGACAAAGTCTACTCATTGGATGTAAAACCGTAATAGACATGCACGTGATATGCAACGGTCCCCGCGAGTATTTGAAGAACGAAGCAGATGTTGAAAAGTTATCGAGAATGACTGGCCAAACAATCTTTGTGGCTGATTTACCAACCAGCACAAAGGAACATTTCCTTTGGATGGTTTGTTGCACGGATCACCAGCGAAGGTTTTTTTGCGAATCTGTTGTTTCTCCCACATGATCGAGTACGCGGACACTCTTACAAATACGCGTTAGACATCGCAGATGTTGCCAGCAGATAAAAGGAAGCCGAACCACTAACGTCCAAAGATCCAGCAAGTGTTGCAGACGCATTGAAACGTATCTACGCACGCGGACAATTGACCTGGCCCTGGCTTATGCAGGTGGACCATGGCAAAGAATTTTTCGGGGCCATTGGTGCGTTGCTGACGAAACATAAGGTGCTACTTTGTCGTGGATATGTTATACACCGAGACCCGGCTATTGCGGAACAATTTAACTGTTCACTTGCGAAACGATTGTTTTCCACATCAGTACAAACTAGATATGTTGATGAATCGTAAAGAGTGATCTCGCGATTGAGTGACACGGCTTCGCTCGGTCAAAGCGCCGAAAAGTGAAACCACAAGCTTTATCGGGTAAAAACCTGCTGAAGCGATTCAGCAGAAAACTTCAACCACCAACCGTAAAGCGGTTTTACAATCACCCGCGTCAGATCAACTCAGACACAATTTCGTTCGGCATTTGTATGCACAAGGTAATTAGAAGGCGAGCAATGTCGTGGTAATGATCCAATGTGGTCCGTCGATGCATTTACAATCTCAGACCGTACTCATATTTAGGGAAACCCAACGGGCTATTATTTAGCGCCGATCCAGCTATGGGAGGCAAAGCCACGTGGACTTCATCTACAGGAGGCACAGCCGCCTTATAGGGCATTTGTGCGACATGAATTATAAGTCTTTCTTGCCAGTACAGAACTACCATCATGATTGATTTTGGGATCTACGCGTGCTCTTGCGTGTAGGTAGTGATTTCATCGGGCAAAATCCATTGCTTGGTGATCTTCGGAGCCAAACTCATCTTTGTTCACCGTATACACTCATGGGCTGTTTATTTGACAGGATAAGACTGGCTGCGTATGTGAATGTTTGCGCCGCACGAGTAGACTTTCCACGTACTTGTTGTGCCGGATATCCTTTTGCAAAACTAAAAGTTGGACTCTTTTAACCGCTTTGATGTTTTTGGTGTACATTTTAGGTCTCAGTCCCCCGTATTCTTCGATGGGTTTGCCAGCTCATTCGTCTTTGAATTTTCCCAAAACTTTATTCTAGTGTTACCAAGCAGCGAATGATCCTTCGGGTACTCGCTGATGTCAAACTCATTTACCATCGACGTCTTGTCAATGTCCGCGTTGAGATCATTGTTGGTAATATGCATCAAAAACAAGTTAGTATCCGTGTGCATCAACTTGATGTTGTCGCCGTACAGTGACTTGACCTTAATATGTATGAGCAGCTTTGACAAATCTGTTACAGGCATAGATTGGTTTCGTTAACTTTAGCTTAGCTTTCTTGCTGTATACGACAACGGGCTCTACACCATCAGAGATTCTGAGTGACTCAAATGCCGGGTCTGCAATCAGTCGGATGAGTTTGTCTTGCTAACTGTACCGAACAAGATCAACGCTTCCACCGGTTTTCCATATTTGTTATTTTTTTTTTAACACGGCATCATTCACGAATTTGAAGAAGTCTTCATCAAACTGGCTAGTCACGAATTTACGCAGATCTGTATTATTTGCATATACAGCGCCATCCACGCACGCAGCACGTAGCACCCAATGGACTCGCAGCACATGCGTTCCCAACCACAAATGTAGATGCAGGTTTCGTACGTGGGCAACATAGTTGAGCTTGCAACGCAGATTCGGCAGAAGCTCAATGCATTCTGTAAGTCTGCGTCCGGAATCATCCACAATCGCATACTAACACGGGGATAGCCACTCATGGAGCAACGACAACGCTCTCAAAGCCACAGTGGATTATCATTGTGGGTGTTATGCAGATCGTCTGGATACTCAAGGTCAACTTCAAAGAATTATTCAATATTGCTGTTTTGTCACACATCCGTACGATCGATCCGCTAAAACTCGTCTTCGGAAATAAGTTGCACCATTACCTATTCATACAATTTGGCGTCGAGATATATGTTACAACTATTTGGGACACGAGCTGTGAAACACAACCATGTGATATCATTATGACTGGGCTAAAAATTAAGATAAAGATAACCAAGTAGCTACAGAGTGATAATAATAAACTCGGTCAGTGAGCATCCTATTACACTTCTCTCTCCTCTAAAAAAAATAAATAAATAAATAAAAAAGGCAACCTAATACAGATGACAACAAAGAAAGGCCATAAAACTAGTATATCATATTCATGGAAGACACTTGTAGAAAATCTCAATCAAATAAACAGTTATGGCTCACAATTGTTTTGATATGAAAAAGAACCTTCCAATAAAAGGATTATGCACCATGTAAATCGTACCTTAGGCATATTAAGAAGTAACTCATTATCTTGACCGAAGAATTAGCTTTCATGGATTTAATTAAACCTATTTTATAATATGCTTGTGCAGTTGGGACCCCCATTTCCAGGATTTACAGGATGTAATTGAAAAAATCCAATAGCGAGCAGCCAGGTTTGTTGCATCCAGTTATAAAATTTGCCCTATAAAGTATGGCCTCAGTATTAAATAAGTTAATCTTGGAAGCCATTAAACCAACGATTCAAGAACAAGGTAAAATAAAAAAAGGTAGAAAATGAATATACCTTTGAAATACCTTACATAAGAACCAATAGTTGCAACTTTTAGATTAACTCGATGAACAATCAAAGACTGGAATTCGTTACCACATATACTAAACACAACTGCTGAATCATCAGAAAACCAAAATGACACCTTTCAAGATTAGTATGGACATTAGTGTGCGGTGCAACAAATGTCATTGTGATGTAGTACCAAACTAATCCGATCGAGATCAAGATGGCCTGGGGAAAGTAAAGCTGCCATGGAAACTTTTAAGTTACTTTTAATGAATCTCTAGATCATGGCATTTTAATTCCATTGATCAAAATAACATCTGTTCCACTGTGTTGTTTAAACTCATGAAGTTCAAAATAATCTCTATTACACAAACAATGTGCAGCAAAATAAAAACAAGAAATGCGAATGACCTTGTCTAAAGAAGCTCTTGGCTTCGTAACAACAATGGAACGTTCACCGTTTCATACAGTGTGATTGGCTTTCACAAATAGACTCTTCTTAGAAAACTCAATTAATTTGAAAAAGTTTGTCAAAATTCGACAATGTATTAATTTAAATTTAATTTTATCCCGGTTTGACCGGTGGATTAACTATTACTACTACTAACAGCATTTCGGAGAACCAATTTATTTTATATGTCAATTGAAACATTCTTTTGCATATGTCGATTTATTTGCTTCTGATTTATTGACTCGTATTCCTTTGTCTATTTTAGATTTCATTTCTTTTCAAATTTGAATATAGAAAGTACGTTTACTCGGTAGGTACAAGTTTAGTAAATTTACAAAACAGATAATTTCGGACACGAAAATCTGTGCAACTGCAGGCTTTTGACCATGTCTGTTTGAGCTTAATTCCTTGATAATGTTAAAAATGTAAAATCCCCCTTCTTGTTTTCGGCGCTGAGATTCGTGTGAAATTATTGAGTAAACCAGTCTTCATTAGTCAGTTATCCCCAAAGTAGATGAAGCCCCAGAAAAAGCCGGTCCACATTCGGATTATCTCCTTTCTAAACAAATGTAATTTTTAGAATTTGCAACCAGTTGAAAGTAAATATTTCCATTCAGTACTTTGAAGTACAACTGATACAACATCCATGAAAAGTATTGGGGTTTTTTTTCTTTCCAAATCTGATTTCCTTTCGATCTCTTTTTAACCTCGTTCAATTTGAATTAAATACATTCTTATATAATACTGCATACAATTCATTTTAATCATATTCATGGCAAAGTCTATATATTTTAAAAACAGCAATCCCTAGTTTATTCTCATTCCCTTCTGAGTAATTTTCATATCAAGAAGTACTTTACCCTGATGAAAGAGGTCATAATTTTGTAAAAGAACATTATCTGAAGAAAATAAATGAGAAAAATAAAAAAAATAAAAAACTATTTGTTTCAAAATTATAAATGTTCTGAATATTATTATAATAGTTTTACAAATTTAATTCAAATTTATTTTTCAAAAGTGGGGAAGCAGTGAAAAGTTAAACGCTTTCAGGATATTTTGAAAAAAAATGCAAAAGTCTAAAGTTCAATGCTACTTGATGAATGGTTGCGAAAGAAACGTTCTTTACCTGCGTAAAAAAAAATTCCACCATGAACACCTAAAACTCTTTTCCGAAGAATTGTTCACTGCTAAGTCCCAGTTTTAAAAAACAGCGAAAAGATTGCAAACATTAATGAAATACATACTTTGAAATGACCTGTTTGCTTCTTTACATTTTTACTTCTTTCTTCTCATCTTTCACCGCAAGTAGTTCTCTAAATATTAATCTGCAAAAATTTACATCATCATGTATCATCAGTCCTTCGTTCTTAATACCAGTCTAAAGATAATGAAAAGTAATTGCCATTAGCTACTTATCCTAACTAAACCTTATATGTATGCACATATTTAATTTGCTTGTAGGTATGAGAACTACTGTAGTAATCGTTTCCGCTATAATGTGAGGAGGCACATCGCGCAAAGGAAAAGTGCGATTCAAATTAAGAAAAAGAAAACGTTTATAAAAATTGCAAACTTATCTGGTAAGATATATAAGTAACTGCATGCTTTATCAGAAGGTACTGCTTTTAATTCTCCTTTTTTTGCAGAATTACAAATATACCAAATATAGCTGGTGGTCTACATAAATTGGAAATATTACATCAAAGTCTTACATTTGGTACATTTTCCCTTGAACCCATTACAATGATGCCAAGAATATGTTAGAGATTTAAACTCAAGATTCATTAATTAATAAAGTTTAGAAAACTGAATTACCAATTGTGGTAGAATATATATATATATATATATATATATATATATATATATATATATATATATATATATATATATATATATATACTGCGTGTACAGAAAGACATGTGAGCAGAGAATATGAAAATATTCCAGACTTCAGTTTGGATATCGTAATACTATTTGGGACTAAAGATTGTGTCATTATTTTATTATTACCAAAATACATTGTGAACTGTGTTATTGTTTTCATCATAAAACGTTTCTCATGGCGACCGCTCCGATGGCCTAGTGGTAGAGCGTCCGCCTCGGATGCGGGAGGTCGTGGGTTCGGACCCCATCCGAGTCATACCAAAGACTTTTAAAAATGGTACTAACAGCTGCCTCGCTTGGCGCTCAGCATTAAGAGGTTAGTGTTAGGACTGGTCGGCCTGGTGTCAGGATAATGTGACTGGGTGGGAACATCATGCTACATGTCTGCGGCATGATGCCCCAGTGCTAAACATCACTATAAACTGTCACTCTGCAGACATCGTAGCGATATGACTGAAAAGTTTTTAAAAGCAACGTTAAAAATCTGAATCACACACACACACACACACACACACACACGCTCACGCTGCTCATGACCAATACAGGCCTTCCTACCTTTTTAGAAATTACTGTCAAGGTGGTTGACAAGAATTCCTCTTTTATGGCAAACAGTATGTCAAGAAGAAACAGCTCATGTTCAGTTTCTAAGTTTAATACAGAATCCACTTCTCCTTGGCTCTAAATGTCAGTATTTCATTTTTACTCCATACAGACTCCATATTGCTGTAAACTGCATCGAAGACTGGACAAAACTGTATGGATTTTTTTATTGCAAGTTATTTTTCCACACACTCACTGCTGAATGGTGCTGGATAACTTATTGAAAGAAACAGGACATCACTATATCCATAATTTGTAGTCATTTCTTACCAATCAGAGTACCATCCCCACCCACCTGTACTGAATTGTGCATTACCAATAGGCAATAAGCACTCATGAATAACCTTCAGATATAACATTCCTTATATTCTATCATGCAGTATTGCTTCGTTCATCGCCAAATCTCTCGGGGTCATTATTCTATCACAATTGGCATATTCTCTGCAATGATTGTTCGTATCGTGTGGTCCTTTGACACGCGAGTTAAAGGAAAATGTATACCGCGAGATCTGGATCACGTGACCATGCGATGCACGAAATAGCGACATATGTAACAGTGCCCAGTCTGTGAACACTGTAAATCTGGTTAGTCGTCATCCAAAACAATTGTCCAAATATCTAAAACGGGGCGAAGGTCAGAGGACTCAGGCTACGCAATTTTTAGAGTACCACACTCGTAATTCCAGGTCGATTGCCTTGGGAAAGGCTCTTAGCTTCAATTTGCTCTGTATATATATATGATAAAATTGTCGTTATGGACCAATTAACAAAGAATAACCAGCTAAACTGGTAAAAAGTCCTCCCTTGAAAACGTGGGATGAGTGCTATTTTCGACAGTGCACACAGATATAGCACATTGCAGGTGTTCACTAACCTTCACCTGGAACTCCCGCGCATCGAGGACAAATCGAGTCTAGATCAGGTCGTGCAGTACAAGACAGTACATGGATTGTGTCAAAAGCGAAACAGATCTAGGCAGAAAAGTAGTTTTATTTTGTCAGATGTGTTTTCTTTAGTTCATGATCAATATTTACTGTACTCACATACACTAATAAATGCCAATCATAAATTGTGTACCTCACTCTGTGAGTTTTTATTTAAACATGTGCCACAGATTGTTATTCTTTTTCTTTTTGTATTTCTTAAAGAATAATAGAAATTAATGGAGTATGACTTTCTATGTTGATATTTAAGATTACAGGCGCCCATTTCAGATCCATCGGGTCGTCACGTGACCAATCCGGTGGGCTTTTAGTACGCGTAATAAAGAAGTTATGAACTTGACGAAGACAGATGTACATAGGACATACTAATTATAAATCGAAGACAGCTATGTCAAAGGAACAGATAAAATAAATAATAGATAAGCAATAGGAGAACAAATTACAGGAGTACAATGAAAATGTTAAAAGGAAGAAAGGATTCTGACAGAGAACATTAATTCTGCGACGACTAAAAAATATAATTGTAATTCTGTGGCAGATGTTTTCGTTATTACATTAGCTGCTGTCCCTTTCTATGTTGAAACAACCTTTCTTACACGTACGTAAGAGGACAGGTATATTTTAAAATAACGATTCCTACAAGTACATGAAAGGACAGGTAGCATGTTTACCGACTCCACTGACGATGACACAAAGGCATGGGTCTGATAACAAATAGATAAAATTGTCTGGTGAGAGAAGTGGATAGGACCTACGTAGAGAGAGGATACAAATTACTAATCACAATATAGACATCTATGAAAAATCTTTTTAATCAAATGATGGAAAATATGCTGAATTTCTTGGCTATTTACGTATCCCAATAGTTACGTAAATTTTAAAGTCTGCTAAAAAGGGATTTTGATCAAACGTGAAAAAAAAAAACAAAACACTATATAATGATATAAATCGAATGGGAATTATCAGGGATGTACATGCACGATATGGTGACCTTTGGAATTCCCAGCCCACTTATTTTTTTTTTGTAACTGTCACTTTAACGGCAATTCCCCATTGAAGAAAGGATATCACGGACAACTGTGTATTTTCCAAACATAAGGGATAGGCGATTTATTTCAATTAGGTTATGGAGGGGACTGGGGTTTCTTTGAAGAAAAATATGTCGGCTGCGAAATAGGTAGAAAAATTACTTTGCTCAGATTAAATTCTAGTCTTCATATTAATTTTTTTGCTAAAAAATGATCTTGAAATAAAGGAAAGAAAATATATTTATCTCGGAAAGGACATATCTCCCCCACCCCCATTTACTTGTTGGTCCATAACGCCGGCAAGTTGTATTGTGACCCATGTTGACATGGATATCCAAATATTATGACACACACATTGAGAGAGAAAGAGGAAAGCAAATAGTAGTAATCGAATGCGTTATTACAACTGGAACATTATTTTATGAAACATTATTTTAGCTAACTCCCTGAATGGTACAAGATTCTAGTCTTTGGATACATCGCTCGAAGAAGTATGGATATACGAAACGGATATATGAATAGGATATGCGAATCGGGTATACGAATCGGAAGTATGAATCAGATACGAATGGGGTATACGAATCGGATATACGAATTGGATACAGGAATTGGATAAACGAGTCGGATATACGAATTGGATAGCCCAACGTCTATGAGTTGTCCATATTTCTGTACGACAAGTGCTTCACGGCAAGATTTAGTTCCGGGTAATTGGGCACTTTTTCATAACTGAAAATCTCAGCTTTTATTTGCATAATTAAAATCTCGTCTCGCAATATTGTATGCTACGAAGTGAAAATTATATATATATATATATATATATATATATATATATATATATATATATATATATATATATATATATATAACTTGAAAACAAGACAACGATTTCTTTCAGCCAATAATGAAATGAAAATAACATCATCGTTGAAATTAACACGTCTAATTTTGAAACACATACTTTATAGACTGGTATGTAGTTGAATTTTATATTGCATGCATATGTTAAATTACAACCAAAACCTCACAATGCATCATTATATGATGACACTAAGCATGTTATTAGTAACTCTTTCTTTTGATGAACATACTAATCCTGTCCCCAGAAGTATCAAATATTCATGTGAAAACTCGTGGAAAATCTGTCCAATACATTCCCAAAAAATGTAAAATATCCATGGGAATTTAGTGGAAAATCTGTCATATACGCGTACAAGGCATACAACACGACACGTGTCATGGTACATATAAATTCGACGAATATGTATTTCATTGGGATGTCAGTTTTATTTTATGTATTTACACATGCTTGGAAAACATTGCCTGAACTTACATTGTTTTTATTCGAACTAAATAATTTCCCAAAGAGAGAAATAATAGACACATTTGTGGTGTATGTAATTCATATCTTTACATAATTATTGATTATTTCAGCGATGTGGGACACTCTAGGCATTGTTGATAATTTTGATATTTTCTAGTAGAGTATTAAATTTTGTATTCAGTTTTATGACCGAGCATCCAAGGACAGACAGACAAGTCGAAATTTCATACTGCCAAAACGATACTCGAAAATACGACA
This sequence comes from Megalonaias nervosa, assembly GCA_016617855.1. NCBI lineage: Eukaryota > Metazoa > Mollusca > Bivalvia > Unionida > Unionidae > Megalonaias > Megalonaias nervosa. The sequence goes on from JAECUM010095516.1 coordinate 52,817, forward strand.
CTTTTCATAATCTTTCAATGATTTATTCCCAGCTGAGAAACTCTTTAAGTAATTTGACTTTTGACCTTTACGATGATCAGCTAAATAACTTCCAGATCTCTTTCTGTATTGCTCAGATACAGAACATGCCGTTCAATTGTTACCTCGAATGAATCACACAATTATGTTCGAGTTAGACTTCTCTTATTTCCATCCTTGTAGGGAAATATCTTGAGTGTGCATTGTGATATACATAAATGTATCAGCATCCAACGCTATCTGTTCATTGATCTCATAGCTGGCGTTTTATTATACTGAAAATGGATACATAATATGAATGTTACTTAATGAATTTTGTTTATGCCTACCTTTGTGTTCAATTGCTGCAGGTAACTTACATTCAGTACCAAAATCCTCTCTCTCTCTCTCTCTCTCTCTCTCTCTCTCAAAACTGAATCTTTATTTATCGTCATTCTTTAACGATTGAAAGGTATCTTGAATATATATCGTCTAATTTAACCTTTCTGTGTCACATCTGTAATTACAAATTAAACTTTGATAAGATCAACTCTGAAGTTAATAACTGTTGTATGTTTTATCCAGGTTTGCTTTGTTCTTTTCCTTTAACGGTTTTTACAAAAAGAAATCTATATTTTGTGACGAATATATACCCTGTGTTTGATAGCCCCTGGTATTTTCAGATTATCTTTTTTCTAGTTGTGGTCATGCTACAGTGGGGAGGGCATAATACCCTTACAACCTGTAGACCAACCCACTTGACAGACATAGTTACTAGTGTTAGCAGGTCTTGTAAATGTTTCTGTATCATTCTGGCAGGTTTTTACCCATAAAATGTTACGCTATTGCTACTACTACCGAGACGATGATGTAGACGACGAAACAAAGAAACAGGACTTCTTTTTTTTACAAATCAGCAAGTGCAGGTTGAATTGTAATAGTATGTATATATGTATGTATGTATGCATGCATGCATGCATGTATGTATGTATGTATGTATGTATGTATGTTGGATGGATAGCCTAAAAATGAGAGCTATACATGAATTTCCAATGTAAATATGATTATCTCGAGAAAATGTCTTCTTTAGCTTACATAAGACATGAGTTGCATCGAGTCGCTTTTTATTTAACTATCGTGAAAAATTGAAATTATTCTCAAAATTTTTATCAAGTGACCAATCCACAACTGTCAATCAGTTATTGCTGTGTTTGTAATCCTACAGGACTTCCGTGATCTGATGCATATTATTCAGTTACCTATCCACTTTTGTCAGAGATCACACTGGATGAACTCAGGGTTCTAGTCATAATTTGCTATAACACTTGCTGTACATTTTTCTTTTTCTGGCCTATGTGCAGGGTAATATTGAGGAGTGATATTGCACTATGGAACTCCACCCCCCGCACCCCCACCCCACCCCTATCGTGAATTTTAAAGAGTTTGATATGATAATGAGAAGGTTGACGACAGTTAATGGTCACTTGTAAAGAAATCATACGAGAGCTATGTGTAGTTATACCAAGAGATGCTCTTAAAGGGCAAAACGTTCAATCTTCGTCCTGAGAGAGAGAGAGAGAGAGAGATGTAACATTGACCAGCAGAAATGTAAAAAGGCTGCTACAAAAAAAGCACTTGGAAAAATAGTGTTCAAAATACGGCGTGACCATTTATAATTAATTTAATTACTTTTTATTTTCTTTGTTTTTAATTAAAAAAGGTGGATAAAAGCTATTACAATTGACAACAAAATATTGAAATGCTGCGGTTTGTTTTTACTATCCTGTGTACTTGTGTTCGAAATATTGAATGGGCATTCGTTGCTTATTTACACATTCTTATTCCCAGTGTTTTGGTGACAGATATTAGGAAAACTAGTGAAGTATTAAAAGTGAAAGCAGAATTAGATTTGCAAAACAGCGGGTAACACCAGAATACATACATGTCTCAATCTCATTGGTAAGTCGCTTACTTAGCTCAGACTTTATTTATCACATCTATTTATACTGCATTTCTACAGGAGCTTGACATACATATTTTATTTCTGGATCGTACCCTGTAAATCATAAAAACGGACAGCTGCCATCATTGTTCCCTACCCTAGTGTCATATCGGCAGGTACTTCTCCTTTAAGGTAAAAAGGCTGACTAATTTAGTGAAAATATCGACTTTTTAATTATTTCATAATATATTTGTATGTTCTATCTAACCCAATCGATATGGATATAGTTAAATCTCTAGTTTTACAATACCGCGTCGTAAAGATTGGACTAGAGAGAACAACTAGGCGTCCAACAGGTGAGCGCGGTATTATCTTGCCAAGCAACTGGATCACCCGTGATCAACGATTAAGAAATCAATTACTCTTCATATAGTTAAGTGTGGTTATACTGTATTGTGCGCTGAAGGGAAAAACTTGAAATCATCGGAGAGAGAGAGAGAGAAGAGAGAGAGAGAGAATTGACTTTTGGAAAATTTAAGACTCTGTTTATTACCTAAGATACTGGTGTTTAAGGGATTAATGGTATCATTTATAATTTGTTTGACATAGTCAAGGTTCGTTCATTTCCTCAAAAACATTGGAAGAACTAGATTTTGCCATTGAAGTCCTTGAATTTCACTTGAGTGGAAGCATACGAACTTTGGCTTAGTTTGTGATTTCACTACGACGGGTTGGGGGAATACTCTTCAAACAGTAAAAAAAAAAAGAAATTAATAATAGGGGCTGATATGGGGATAGATGGATCAACAGGGTGACATTGGGAATTAACATTAGGTCACCATTTTGAAATAGGTCGAAATGGCGAAAATGGGAATTTAACATTAGCCCATAGTTAAACATTATAGGTCGATATGACGACAATGGGAATTGACCTTAGTCCCCATAATTGCCATAAGTACGGTACTATGGCGACATTGTGAAGACGATTTTTAAAATGAACACGTTATTTCCCCTTGTCGCTATAAATAGTTTTGTGTTGGTTATGCATATGACTCTGTATGGAAATAATGGGAAAGTTATTGTTAAAGATGACCCTATGTTTAACATACAATTTGACTGGCCAACTTTAATACCTACTGACGATTATACACTCATGTACTAACCAACACTCATACCTACTAACCAATACACAGCTGGATCAAAACCCACATCTGCCTACGAACAAAAAGTGTAGGAATAGATGCACTCTATACACATAAATATGCAATCACCACTGTTACCATACTTTTCCATTCCAAGGGTTAATGCTCACAGAAAGGAATATCGAGCCTGGTTATCTTCACTTTCCCAGTCCTCCTTTCTTGGGAAAAGAGGATACGGCTCTTGTTCTTTTTGCGGCTGCTACTGATATTGATCTTTTACTGCCACTGTTGACTATGGGTCTCCAATTCTCGCTCTATCCTCTATTTCTCCTCCAACGTTTCATCTTCTGCTGCTTTTATTTTACCATCCATCACTGATATCACTAACTGTTTGGCCACTTTAAAATGAATCATCGCCCTCTTTATAACGTTTCTGTTCGGGTGCATATCTAATTCTTTCACCTAGTCCAGGAGGTGCTGCACATGTTCCAAGTGAACTGAGGTCTCATATAGTCTTCCGACCATATTCTGGCTCATTTTTCGTCTTTGTCGAGTCGACGATGGATGGAAAGACTGGTGAACGCGCCTCTTCATTTGATAGAGACGCTGGCGTGAAGTAAAACATGCCTCAGAGTGGAAACGCACATGTGAGAGAAAGTCGACTGAGAGAATATGAAAGACCATTTCAAAAGAAATTTTGTAGAATAAAAAGCTAGTACAATTTTTAAAACAACGTGTCAAGGTTTTTTAACAAACCCCACTAACTCACACATCAAGAATAAATGAAGAGGGAAGATTATGACTAGTCCCTTCCTCTTCATATAGGCATGCCAATACGAATGTAAACAAGGTTGTCAACTCTGTGAAAGTAATGCTAGACCTCAAGTGATCTAGTACAGTGTCACTATGCCATCAATGGACACTATGTTTTTGAACCCCAAAAAACTATATGTCCATAAAGATCACTAAATTACATTTCTATGTTGGCATCATTTCAAGAGAAATCACTTTTAAAACAAATCTATAAATGTTCTAATGGGAATTCATGGTGACGAAGAAAATGCACACAATATTGTCTAAACACGATTGAATCTGATACTTGTAATCTCATTCACCTGAATTGAGTGAATACAGAATTTTTTCTCATAATGTAACTAAAGTCGTCTTCTAGAGGAAATAATCGATACGAATGAAAATATTCCATGTTGTTGTCGTTGAGAAAGTAAAAGGATACCCAGTGGGTTTCTGGGTGATGAATGTTGTCCGTGTTGATGACATAAGTTCTAACATCTTTAGATTTTCGATGGGGAACTTCATGTAAAGCACACGGAGTTGTGTATGAGCTGAGTGTAAGAAGGTAATGATGTTCTCGGGTATTAATTTTTACAGGTAAAGACAAGAAATGAGCTCATACTTGACTCTTTCTTTAAAACGATGTGTCATAAGTCGATGATCGGAATGTCTCGGTACTTTGTTGCATTTCTTCTCCAAGGAAGGCTTTATAACACTCTTTCAAGATCTGCTCTTCTGGGGTCGGTGTCAATGTTTCTTCCAGATTCTCTTCCAACTTTTCTTCTTGATTCATCATCAAATATTGGTTGTGTTGCACTTGACTGAGATGATCGATTTGACAACCATAACAATGTTCTCTGGTTAGGCGTGTGATTCTTTTGCCAAGTAGAAAGTAAAACAGGATCCTCATGCATTGTCTTCGTACCAAATGCCGTACGTTTGATTCCTAATTGTCATGTGTCTTTAAACAGAGTCAAGTACGATCTCGTGTAATGTTTTCTGGCAAAGTTAGGTCCCAAAGGTTAAATCCACAACGTTCGGCCATCTCGGGTAATTTCAGTTATAGGCACGTTGAAGTGTTGGAACTGGAAATTATTTTATTGATAGCTCCGTTGATGACAATGAACACACATTTTCGTAGATGACCTTGGAAGACATAACCTTCGATAATGGATCTAGACGCGATGGTGAAGGATCTGAATTGCACTCATTGTAGAGGATACTTGTAACACGGTACTTCTTCTTCTTCGATTCGGTCTCAGACGCACATCCACACTATTTAACAAATACTTGTCTTGCAACCACATGTCCAAGTGTAAAATATCCATTAATTATAAACTACGTCCTTGCTATATCTTCTTTTGGCAGTTATTAAATCTTACACTGTGGTCTGTATCATCATCCACAATCAAAGCTGCGTTGTTGATTTGCCCAACGTGTCAGGTTTCCACACGTCACACCAGTATCGAGATGTGTGTTCTTTGCTTCTTTTCCGTATGTCAGAAGATTCTCAAAGTAAGCTCAGTGAAAGTTAAGTGTCCATGCTGATGCCGGCCATGGTAGCCACTCTGGCATCGGCAACTGGATTGCTTGTTTTCCGTTTTCAGAACTTTGATCTTCATTTACATATAACTGCTATTTAAATCGAAGAAATCATCGGTTTATCCTTTGATTTAAAATTTGATAAAGTTGAGCTGGTCAAAGATGACACGGGATGAAATTCTACCAACTGGGATTCTTGCATCGTCATCGTTGTCAGTGGCATAGCAAACATAGAAGTCTGTCTTGGAATATTGTCAAGAATCTCGGTGCATCAGTTTTGTATTAATCAAAAAGCATACAAATTTCTGACCATCTTTTTTCTAATTATTTTTCTGATCGTGTCTATGAGATCTTTCTGCCTTGTCCTTCCTGTGGCGTGGAAGAGGAATTAAAATATTCGAAAGGAGTGTGAAGTGAATTTATAGGCGTTCCTCAGAGATCAAGGAGTTCTTGTTTTGTCTGAATCAAATGTTCTTCTGCTTTCTTTAAGGATTGTTTTGGACTTTGATGAAATTATGTTTCTTTAAACAAGGCAGTTTCTTTTAAAGCATGCAATCATAGAGGGACTGTAGTTTCAAGAAGTATGCTAGATTACGAAAACCCGTTTTTAACATATCTTCCAAACCATGTCCTCGTTGTCGAGCTACTGCTCTGTACACAGGACACGTCAGTTACAGTTCACAGGAGAATTGTTCTCGAAAATGTAGTTTCACGCCGACTTTTCCATTGGGTAGTATAACATTTTGTCCATGATCTCCTTTTACGCCAATATTCACTCTGTCAAAATACAAATTACTAACAGGAAGATATTACGGATGTTGTGTTTCCACCTTCATCATAAGTAGCTACGGCAGAATCCGCATTGAAAGGAATTACTCTCAGCAACGAAGCGACAGGGTCCCACCAGCTTGTATTCTGTGATATCAGAATAATTCAGTCCTTCTTTGAATTCAGTACGGGATTTAAAATATTTGTACAATCAGTTGCTGTTGTTGTTTCCGCGCTGTCTTTCCACCCAGAATAGCAAATAAACCGGGAGAAAAGGCGATGGACGGCGTTATATTTTGAGGATTTCTACGACAAAAGTGGTTTGATCAGCATTCCAGACATGTGAATGATTTCTACCAAAGTTACCTCCCAATGAGCTTCTAGAACTATTTACATCCACTAAGGTAATTTTGCCGTGAAGGAACGTACATTATTACTGGGAAACACATCCATGGAACTGTCACTATTTAATGTTAATAAGATTAATTATTCGTAGTTCGATAGTTCATGTCTTCGAGCAGTCATTCGATATCAAAGGAGAATGATTTTTCCAGTGGTTCAAGAGGATTTCTACTATGACTGGAAGTTTTGTGACTGGTGTTGTCAAGAATACCCATGTTACTGTCGGTATGTTTCAACGAAGAAGTGGGGAGGAGGAGATAACCAACATCCGATGAGTAAAATAGTTCACAGTCGTTTATCTCCTTGCTGCAAACTCAAATTTCCAATCGCTTCTCCAATGAGATACTACACCACAAAATCTCACAGAAAATATGCTTTGATTTCTAGGAACACTTTCTCCACACCACACGCAGAGTGATTTATGTTTTTGCAGTTATTGAGGGATGAACTCAGAAATGAGTATGCAATGTTTAACGACATATTTGTGACTTGTTTTTATTGTCGATGGTTTGTGAAGCTGCAATCCAAGAATTGAAACTGGGTGGATATCCTTTCCAACCTCTGAAACGGCAGTGCGAAGAAGCTTGAAAAAGAACAAGGAGGATGCATGGTATATGTTAACCCTCATTAATACCTTCGGACTAAATCACTATTTTAGGACTATTGTGAATTCACTTAAAGACATTTTGGATTATATAATTTTGATACACAAAAACTGTTAGCACATCAATATTATTCCAGGCTATTGGTACACCAGCAGATTCAAAATTGGAATTCATTCGGAACACCAGTGGAATTCGAGTTAAATGATGACATAGAAAGCTAAATATCGAATCTTTTGATGCCTTATCAATAAATACCTGACTGCCATATTTGGTTCAAATCCAATTATTCTCAGTAAAATTATTTTACGGAAAAAAATGTTAAAGGACGAACTGATGGACGGACAACGTGATTATTATAACGGTTCGTACGACTTCCTGGAGCAGAGTCCTAATAACGCTTTCATCTTCGTGACTACTTTTGTTGACGGGACAGATAGATAAATATTAACATGAACATTATATATTGCGTGTAAAAACGTCAGATTTATATTGACTAAGAATAAACGTCTTGGACAGTGGGAAATCTAATTCTCGTCTATTGTTGTTGTTGTTGTTGTTGTAGGGTTTAACGCCATTTTTCAGCACAGGATAGGCTATACATGGCAGCTAGTATTAATGGTGGAGGAGGAACCCGGGTAAACCCCGGAAAGAACCACCGACCCACAAGAAGCTACTGGCAAGCTTTCTCACATACCACATTGGCCGAACCCAAGACTCGAACCCACGCAGACGGAGGTGAGATAGCAGTGATTCGTAACGGTGAGTGCTTTAGACTACTCGGGGCCCCGGTTCTCGTCTATAATGTTTACGACTACAGAATTGCATAAGTGATGCGATCATTTAGGAGACAGCTAAGGAAGCGAGTTTGTTATGTAAAGAGGAATGTCCAGGGTGTTAGCAGGACACGTGATAAGCAGTACAACTGTGTTTACTGAATTTTCACACCCTCTGATTTTTCATACACATATTATTACTATTATTATTATTATTAGTGCACAAACAACTTATAACAAAACTTGTAAGTTATTTTCATCATCTGTTTTCGTTCAAGTTTTAGGTACCCATGATTATGACAATCATCTGTTTTACCTATAATGTTTAGTACACCTGAAAAATAGTTGACAAAACAGTGTACGAAAGATTACACATAATACAGTGTTTGTCTAAATGCATTTGACATCTATTGTGGCTTCAAAAAAGTTTGATTCAAATTTTTATAGGAGTTGATGAGAAAGAGAAGTTATACGTGGATTTTTAGGGGGTGAGAAGATAAGTGTTTGTTATGTTTGACTAGATACATGAATATTATCATACATGTGTCATTAAAGTCAGAGTATGTTTTGTGATCCAAAGGTACAAATGTCGTAGAAAAAACTCTTAAGGGGTAAATGTTTAAAGCCTTTTATTAAACTTATCAAAGTATAGAAGAAAAATTAGAAGAAGGAAATGCCATTCAAAACCAAAGTTTTTATCCTTGAAATAAATTAACCCAATATTAAAGTCAGTCAACCATGAAATTTTAAACATTCCTCTGTTACTAAATCACTACCGTCAAAAGTTAAATTCATTTGTCACTTGATTCATATTGAATTGGAATTGCGTCAAATTACTTTTTCAGGCAGGCCTTCAAAGCGACGATTCCCCATTTAAGGACGGTAGGTGCGAACTCCATGAGGAAATTCACAACAAGTTGACCTTCCTCGGATTCAATCATTTTCCTAATATTCTCTCTCAAACTTCCTGGCTTCTGTGGACATTCCTTCGATTCCTTTTTGATACGCCTGATCTCTTCTTTCATCATAATGATCTCATATTTGAGGTGTTCTTTTTCTTTATCAAGTTGATTAATCTTGGCTTCAGTTGATTGGGCCTCCTCCGTGGAAGAGGTTTCAGTATTGGAGTGTAAACTGCCAACCAAAGCCCTCAGAAGTTCCTCTTCTTCTCCAATATCTTTACTTTTTTTCTCAATGCTTCTTTTCTTGTCGTTTATAGTCTTTGTCACATTAACCATGCGTGACTTCCTCTGATTGTCCTCCTCCTTCAAGAGTCTTTTCTCGATATTTTCGTACGTGGTATTAGTGTAGTGCTTCCCCCCATTCAGTCCAACAACAACGGTCACTAGAGTGAAAAGTTCCTTCATATGTACCTCAACCTCTTCCGGAGGCGCTTCATTCTCTATGGCGATGCAGATATTGTTGTTTCTTCTAAGGACATTTTGCAGGTCAGAAGGTGCTTCAGAAATGAACTGCTGAAGGGATTTCCCGCTTTTGTCCAGCTTGTCCTTGTGCGTAAAGACAACGATAAGATGTCTGTAAAACTCATCTCCAAAAATATTTCTACACAGGTCAATAGTGTTTTTCTCCTCAGGGGTAAATCTGTCGACCTTAATTATCAAAAGAAACACATGAGGCCCCGGGAAACTTAGTGCGATGCATTTGATTATCTCCTTCTGGATGATTTCGTTCGGCTTTTCAATGTCGAAAAAGCCAGGAGTATCAATATAAACTAGCCGCTTTCCAAATCTTAAAGCTGATTCACAATGACAATTTTCCGTAACGGATTTAGCAGAACAAATCGAAAGAAATGTCCAAATTCCAAGAAACCTATTTCCTGTTGCACTTTTTCCACTTCCGTTCTTTCCCAAAGCAACGACTCTGATCTCTTCATCACCTAAGGATGAGAAGGAACATTTGGTCATGCTCTAAACACAAACCACAAAATGATACAGCAGTCAGACGAATTTTATATGACACTTATATTATACAGAGCGTACGTGATCTGACGACACACTGTTTAAATGCCACCATGAGTCTATTTGACAAAATATGAGCACTCATCTATTCTGTGGGAAAATTGATATCATAAACATGCTGATTATTTTGAATTTCGTCTATTGCAAATTTTTATTTCGAAGATAAATCAATGGTGTCAGCCTGAAAATATACGAGGACCGTTTCATCTCTAAATCTAAAGATTCGCTGAGGCAATGTTTATACTGTACACATACTGTGAAATTTGTTGCATGTGACCGTGTCTTAATCACATGTCAACCGTCCTAATAAGTTTCAAGACTGATTTGACAGGGGCCCCTAGTGGCTGAGTGGTCTAAAGCACTCACCGTTCCGGATCACTGCCATCTCACCTCTGTCTGCGTGGGTTCGAGTCTCAGGCTCGGCTAACGTGGGTACGTGAGAAAGCCTGCCAGTAGCTTCTCGTGGGTTGGTGGTTCTTCCCGGGGTCTTCCCGTGTCCTTCCTCCACCGTTAATACTGGCCGCCATGTATAGCCTATCTTGTGCTGAAAATGGCGTTAAACCCTACAACAACAACAACACCAACTGTGATCTGACAAAAAATGTTGCATGACAGTACTTGCTTAGGACTACTGGTCATAACGTCTAAATAAGGTACCATCTTATAGGCGCGGTTAGTAATATCGCTGATCGATTCAGAAAAAAATAATAAATATCGAAGTGTTTGTAATGGCTTTACTACAACTAATATCTGCTTGTTGTTTTTATGAGTGTTGTAGAGTACCCATTCGACAATACCTCTCTGCACTATTCACTGCAACATGATAGCAACGCAGACAGCTTCATGCTAAGCTTTGGCAAGTTTAATTTATTTGTAAATAGCGAAACTTTTTAAGCGAAATTAAAACAACCCGTAGGGTCTTGTCCAGAAATAATGGTCAAAGCTGCAAAATGTTTCATCAAGGAGTTTTACTTACATTTCCCAGATTCTTCGTGGCTCCTAAACTCTGCCATTTCAAGACATAGTCCCCGACGTAGGATTTTATCCTGTGAGATAATAATAATAATAATAATAATAATAATAACCATTACGTTTGCCTACCAATGGGAACTAAATTCCATTATATATCTATCATATGACCTCCGTACTTCCGATAAGAGTTTGGGGGTGGGGGCACGGTGTTTATTGGGATCGATACAGCATCCCCTTCCTTCACTTTGGGTGGGCTGATGGGGAGAGAAACCACTCCTTTGGCGATGAATTAATGACTAAAGAACTAAATTGTCAAGATACGGGATGAATTAACTTCTATTTAGAGTAATAGAGCAGCCTGTAGTCCTTCTGTATTATCGGCAGCCGTTGATATAATTTTATGTCGCACGGAAAGTACGCATGAAGATGAAGTCGAAGTTCTATTGGGAAAGAGTGGTTAATTTAAAGATCGATTGATATAATTGCTTTCAGAGTGTTTTTACTTCTTAATTTGTACATAATGAGATGCTACTGATTTTCTTCAAATCCAATGTAACGAAAAATGAATGTTAAATTCTTTATTCCCAAACCAAAAGGCCGGGACTGTAACATTATGATGGTGACTAAGTACGTCCATCTATCTGTTACTCTTTTTTTATTTCTCCAAATTTACATTAGTTTTATTCCAAACACTTTACCCAATTTTGTTCATGCATTGCACAAGAGTCAAGAAAGACACTTTTTAATGTTTGGGGTGAAATAAGTCAAATGTCAGTGTCACAATGATTGAGAATTGAAAAGGTGTTTCTGCACAATAGCTCGAGTTCTACACCACATATATAAAAGCAAGCTTTCTGTGATACTTACACTTGTGGCAAGGAAGACGTAGAATTTACATCAATAGGTCAAAGCAAGGAAACCGACGAACAGAAAAGTAGTTTCTCCAGATTAAACTGAGTTATATACCAGGTACTAGACAAAACTTGGTACATTGCATGCAACTGATTGAAGAAAGACACCTATTGATTTTGAACTCAATAGGTCAAATGTCAAGGTCACATCGACTGAAGAAAGAAACATTGGCTTACTCATAATAATTTAAGTTCTACAGCAACTTCCTTGATCTAAGATGGTGGGAGGCTTCACGGTACTCCTATTCCCTGTCAAAATCAAGAACGACATTTTCTTTTCAAGGAGTTTTAAACTGCAATTTTGTACAACAATGGTTCTTTTCTCAAGTAAAAGCAAGTACTTTCTGAGTATTAAAATTATTCTTAGCTTCTGTCCAAATACAGAGCTACAAATAGGATATATTTAAAATGATTAATTTTAGTGTGATATCGAGTCCCTTTGACGTGCAAGGTATCCTGTATTGTTGTTGTCACTTCGTATGAGTGTCCGCAGTTAGCAAGACAAGTTCAAATACTATCTTTTGAATCGACGTCAGTGATTATTATTATTATTATTATTATTATTATTATTGTTGTTGTTGTTTTTGTCGTTGCTGTTGCTATTGTTATTGTTGTTTCACAACCAAATTCAGTGAAAAGGAATTTCAAATTTGCGTACAGCTGAGAAGTGATTTCAAACTTAGACGCAATGACCAATCTTTAGGACGTCGAATCTGTTGAAACGTTGCTCTTTTCGTGGCCGTCTTCCTCCAGGACTAAAACCTGTCAACCCCTACCCCATCCATTTCTAATGTCCCCTATCATTCCCACTATACCATACCCCACTCAGTACAAACAAATGATATAGCGGAAAGTAAATGATCTGTTATCATATATGGTCTGGGATATGTGACATACATGTTTACAAAACTACCTTTACTACCTTTCTATGGCGAATGTATGTAAATCAAATTCATGTAATGCAACACAAGTTTTATTCAGTTAACAACAACAATGGTTTTCTCTTCAGGTAATGCCAAAAATACAATTTAAAACCCCCATCCCACTCCGAGAAATAAATTGGTCGCTCCCTTATGTGCATATTAACTTAATTAAATAATGATTACACGCCCTCAAGTAGGAAGTTAGCGCGATAATCACAGATCAACGGCATAAAAACAAATTTGATCCATGTGGTCTGGAGAATAAATCTTACTCACGCAAATCAAAATCCCTTCGCCTTTAATGTGTGGAATCGTCCAGAGTAAAGTAAAATAGATGCTAGAAGCAAGCCACGCAGAAAACTGTGATATAAGTTGGCTATGGCTATTATACAAATAATCTGACGCAAACAACCAATCATCAGCCGTTATTAATAGTAGTCTGGTTCCCTGAGCTCTCTCTACTCCGTTACTCTTCATAACGAAGAGTAAGGAACTGGAGAGAGGTCAGGGAACCAGACTATTATTAATAGCTGTCCGTTATTAATAGATTCAGTTATCCCGAAAGTCTATTTTCGTTTAACAAATTTTCGGGGGTTTTCCAAAACAGGTTTTAAGAAAAAGTGAAGAAGAAAATAATTGTGAGAGGTCCAGTACGTAAGGTTGTAAACAACAGTACCCTTTTAATATTTCCTTTTTATTTTATTAACCTACCTGTGATAGTAAAAATCATAGACTATGCCAGGGCTTCCTCTCAAATGAAAAATTCAAAAACATTTCCAATCCTTTCCAGGGCTTTGGAAATAAATATCCAGGATATCAAATATAGATAGTAAAATCATAGGCAGAAAAACGAGTGATACAAACCAAGAAAGCTGAAACATCGGAGACTAGACACACATTAGAATAAGATCGTTGATGAACCGATCATGCTGATATTCTAAGTACTAGATGACCAAAATATGGTCTAAAAATTTAAAAGAAAAAAAATCAAGGACTTTTCTTAGAGTTTATAACAAAAACTTCAAATTTCAAGAATTTCAAGGACTTGGATTGAAAAAACCGCCATCTAGTACTATGAATGTTTCATGGAAACGTTCAAACCCTGAATATGGGAACAAAAATTATAAATGATAACTCCATTTTTTAAACAATAGTATTACTGGTAGTAGACAAGAGCAACCTTTTTCCCCAGATGTCAATATTTCATGCCCTCTCTCTCTCTCTCTCTCTCTCTCTCTCTCTCTCTCTCTCTCTCAGACACACACACACACACACACACACACACCGTGGTTCGGCGGGATTTACATGTTGCAATTTCAGTGTTGAAAATTTTCGCTGGACTTAGGCCAGAAGATGAAAAATACACATTAAGATGACTGTGCCAATGTTATATAGGCAAATATATGTCCAGATGTCGGAGTTCAGTCGGTGAGGTCTCGGACAAACATGAGGTAGTTTGAAGTCCACTGGGATAACATCTTCGCTAGCCAAATTTAATTGCTTTGTCCTAGTGACATCTATTGGATTTCATGAGTTGCCTCCCTTAGTATGCAATACCAACTAACCAATACCGTGTATCAGCGGTGCATTGTACATCGGCCGAAAATGGTGGAAGGAATTAACCTTGTAAGGATGCACATTTCTGTCTATCTATAAAGAGTACATTAATTTGGGCAGGTTAACGATTAATTAGAGTTATGGGGACCGGTGCGTGTTAAATCGCTATACTGCAAAGATTTCTAATGTCTGTGTCCTGAGGGGAAGTGATTCTTAATTAAGCCTTCGTTTATTTAACCGTCAGACAGACTGGAGGGGAAGGGTTAACTTCGATTTTGTATCGAAAATGTCGGAATTGAGATTTTCCAGAATCAGTTATTTGGACATCTAGAGGTCAGGGGGACCGCAATTTTGGCGCCTAGTTATAAAAGGCGGGAGATATATTTAATCCGGATTGGTTACGCTAAATAAGGGGCGTGATTCCCACACGGAATTTCTTGGTTTTAGTATGTCCCATCGCAAAAATTTAGTCAGTCTACGTTTTTCTGCAAGAGAAAACAAATGTAGGAGACTCCGAGTGAATTTAGAAGAAATTCTCTCTCGTAAAACAGTTATCCAAGGGACTGGATGTCTGGAAAGTCGACGGACACAATTCTGGCGGTAGAAGCGAGCAAAGCTTGAAAGCACAAGGTATTGCATCAATCTCATGTAAACCGTTGATGCCAATATAACGATTTGCTGGGATTTATTTGCTTATATTTGCATGAATATATTTGTTTAAATTCGTAGATCAATTTTCTTGATATGAGTACAACTGTGTTGAGTTCATCTATCTGAATCCGTACAATGATCTTCTTTATATAAGTTTGACGAATTGTTTGAATTTTGTCGTCTTGATTGTTATAGGTATTCTAAGAACTTCATGCCTTACCTTAGTTGATATGAGTTACGAGAATCCGTGTGAATTCATCGACCTTAGATGATTTCACGTATGATAAAGACTTCAGTGCGTATTGACTGAAATTAACGTTATTAAGCCATGAAGTGAGATTTCATATATGCTAAAAACTTGAATTTGTGTATTCGCTAGAAATAACGTAGTTAAGCCATGTAATGAATTTCATTCATTTGTGTAATTGAGACGAGAACGAAACTGTTATGTCTCGTGTGATGTTAATGTGAATCAGTGTTGAAATAGCCCTTAGGAAGTACATTAATCTTATGAAACTATGTTTATGGTCTGCCACGTTTGGCTTGACCAGATAGCCTTTGGTATCTGTTTGAATTCCGATAGAACGATATCTGACATAACAAGAGGGGAGTAATGATCTATTCCCAGTAGGATATCTAACCGAAGATTTAGGTTGCTTCTCTGTTTATTTTGAAAGGGGAAATAGCTCCAGTGACGTATCTACGTATCACGTATTTACGTATCCACCTACCCACACAAAGTTCGAGGACCGAAAGAGATGATACAATAGAGAGTTTGGAGAAGAGAAAAGAAAAGCGAAAAGAACCAAGAAGAACAGCCACAGTGAAGTTGGAATGAACCAGAAATAACCAGGTTATGAAGTTGTACAAGGCAATGACTTCGATTGTTCACTCGATTCTATGATGAACCAATTCTATCATTTAAAACAGATCGGCTATTTATATAAGTATATTTGTGTTTGAAATTCGGTGAATGATTTATTTAAAAAAGAAGTGTATCTTCCTAATGTAATGTATTGTCACAGTCGTTTTATCTAATTGATTAAACTGTCGTCTTTCATGTACGGGAGCTTGTGTCATTCTGTTTATATATCTGCTCTGCAATTCCACCTATATGTTTCACACTTTATATTAATATTTACTCGATCCGGGCAATAACACCGACGGCGATCACCCTCTAGATAACGATAACCCAATAAAATGGGTACTTTGTAAGAAGGTACAATCACACAACACCCCACAAAGTGAGAAGACCACTCCGCCACAAACCTCAAAAGGATACCTTGTAAGTTTAACATCGAAAATATGACTATTACAGGTGTATTTGAGAGAAAGGATGTGTTTTTACAAACATGGACCTGCAGTGGAAAATTGCTTATTTAAATATTCATTCCAGTTGTGTGCTCCCCTTGTTTCGATCATGTTGGAACAGTGTTTAAATTTGAACAACTTGATTTTTATTGGGTGCAGTGGCTTGCCGCCGCATCCAATGAAATTCACAAAGCCGAAGCACATAAATATCTGATCGATCTGCCAAGGCGTAGATAGGGTTAACATATCGGAGCCTTGTCGAGCGAAGATGCTGATATTGATAATGCAGTAGGAACTGTTTCACAGTTGTGAATTGGTCAAGTACTAAAAATATTTTAACTAACCTATATTTTTCATAATTGTTAAGTATAAAGTTACGCGATATAACACATATTTTTATAAGCTAAACAAGAAGTATGTTTTATAGCCTATCAGATGTTCATAGCAGACTCATAAACAGGTCTTATTTGTTAGGTTTTGTGTTTCATTTTCACCACTATAGTTAACTGTAATATTGAAAATGTAGTTACATTCATTGATTTACATACAAACAAGATGGCGGGAAGGTAAAACGGCGGTGTGTTAGAGCGAGGCGAAAAACTGAGGTGAGGTAGTTTCCAAATATCTGTTACTGGTAAGAGTAACGCGAACGTTATTTATACGGTCTAATACGCTGATCTTGGCATCTATTGTATCCACGTATAAATTAGCTTATCTTAGTTTTGGGAAATTATGTGTGTTACACAAACAAAAAGTGATATCAGTGATAGGAAACTAATCTGAGTGAAGCATTCACCTAACTCATAACAACTCAATAAACCTCCCTGTGTTTATTCTGAATTCGGTGCAAGTATGGAGGTCAGTCCTGAAGTTGATGTAACAGACTACGACAAAACAATTATTTCAACATCAGAACAACAATTTGGTTCCTCAGAGTGCGACAGTTGATGTTACTAACGTTAACCCTATCTACACCTTGGCGAATCGATCAAATATTTAAGTGCTTTGTCCTATGGACATCAATTGGATATCATGAGTTGCCTCGCTTAGTATGTAATGCCAATAAACCAACAGCGTGTATCAGCGGTACATTGTACATCGGCCGAAAACAGTGGAGACGATTAACCTCAAAAGGATACTTTGTAAGTTTAACATCGAAAATATGTTTATGTACCAAACAGAAGCTATTACAGGTGTATTTGTGTGAAAGAATGTGTTTTTACAAACACGGACCTGCAGTGGAAAATTGCTTATTTATATGTTCATTCCAGTTGTATGCTCACCTTTTCTCGATCATGTTGGAATAGTGTTCAGATTTGAACAACTTACTTTTGATTGGGTGCAGTGGCTTGCCGCCGCATCCAATGAAATTCACAGACCCGAAGTACGTAAATATTCTGATCGATCCGCCAAGTATCTTCGCTAGCCAAGGTTCCGATATGTCAACCCTATCTACACCTTGCAGCAGAAACTGATTTACAGTTATGGATTGGTCAATTACTAAAAATATTTAGACTAACCTTTTCTTTCATTATTGTTAAATATTAAGCGACGCGATGCAACTCGTATTTTGTAAGCTAAACAAGAAATATGTTTTATAACCAAACAGATGTTCATAGCAAACTCACGAATGGGTCTTATTTTTAGGCTTCGTGTTACATTTTCACCACTTTAATTAACTGTAATATTAAAAAGGTAGCTACATTTATTGATTTACATACAAACAAGATACCGGGAAGGTAAAACGGTGGTGTGTTAGAGCGAGGCGAAAAATTGAGGTGAGGTAGTTTCCAGATATTTATTACTGGTAAGAGTAATTCGAACGTCATTTTATACGGTATAATACGCTGATCTTGGCATTTATATTATCCACGTATAAATTAGCATTTCTTGGTTTTGCGAAATTATGTGTGATAAACAAACAGTGATGTCAGTGACAGGAAACTTAATCTGAGTGAAGTAAGTGCCGAGTACTCACCTAACTCAGAAAAACTCAGTAAACGTCCCTGTGTTTATTCTGAGTTCAGTGCAAAGAAGTTGATGAAACAGTCTACGATGGATCAACTATTTCAACATCAGAAGACCAAATGGTTCCTCAGAGTGTATCTGTTGACGTTACTAACATTAGTCATATTGGCCTCAGCAGTCAAGATTTCATTTCACAGTTTATTCCTGTTATAGTACAAGCGTTGCGACCGATGTTCGAACAAATTATTCATGAAGCTATGGGAAAGTGCATTAATTCACCGATCAGTGAGCATCACTGTAATAATATCCAGCCCCTCAAGAAAGAACTTCATGAAAAAAATTACTAAAATTGCAACAAAATGCAGGAAGAAATTGATAGTCTAACACTTCGGAGTGATGAACTTGAACATTATTCGAAACAGTATTGTTTACGTTTGATAAATGTACAGTTGGACCCTAAGAGGGACAGCGCGTTTCAAGACAAGCTCCACGTGAACATCGGGCCGCAAGGCATTGGCCGTGCTTACAGTGTTAGGAAGAAAGGAAGGCCCACCTGAGCTTTCGGTTCCGGTCATACAAGGCAAAAACAAAGGTTATTCGTGTGAGGAAAGCTCTGAAAGGCGACCCTGACAAGCTAATTTCGGTCGAGGATCTTACCAAATAACGATTCAAACTAGTGAAAATACTTACGAAACTAAAGAAGGCATTTAGTCATATTGGACCTTTGATGGAAAAATCTACTTGTACAATACAAAAGATAGTCCTTGAAAGCAATTCAGTACTATGAAGGAAATCTCAGAGGCCACAAACCTCCAAAGTTAGATAAACTGATTGCAAAAATAGATGGTACAGACGGTGAAGAAACTGCACAGAGAGGAGCTGGAAAATAAAACAGTATACAATGAAAACGCTGACTTTGACCGTAAATACAGGATCTAACCAAACCTAGCGACTACACTAAGATAGTTTCCTTTGGAAGTTTTCTCATATTAGATATGTTTCACAGTATTAAAAAAAAACCATATGCATAACATATGCATTTTAGTCTACATATTACTAACTCTGGTATAATTTTCAAATTTTGTTAGCCTATACAAATAAATTGTCTGTCTCTACCTAAAATGTCTCAACCGTAACCCTTTGTACATGTAACGTTCAAATCAATAATGTTTTTGGAATATTATTTTTATTTGCTTCCTGTTTGCTTCCTTCTTCACTTTGTTTTCGTCATATCATGGCTGAGACATACTAGTTATCCGAAACTAGGATTCAGGAGTCATTCTTGCTTATTCCATCTCCTTCATTCCCTGAACCTATCGTCTAATGGTTAGCATAATTATTTTCCATAGGATAAGCTTTGGACTATTCCTCAATTGAGCCAAACCTCTGCATAAGAAGAAAATGTTGAACTTTATCGACGATTGATTTGCGAATCTTCTACTGATTATTGGTCTACTAACCACGATTAGACTCTTGTGTACATATGTAGATTATAAGTATTCACATGAAGTAGAAAAGCTGAAGCCCTCAGATCATACCACCAAACACGCAACTTCCAACTTGTGTTTACGTGCGTTTTTAGTTCATTGGTATTATCAGCAGTCATGTTTGTACTGTGGTTTTCACTCTTAATTGTGCTTTCATGGTGTTCAGAACTAAATCCAAGTCCTTTGACACAGGTAGCTGCATCATCATCATCATCATCATCATCATCATGTAGCAACTCCTCTCCAGCAGACAATACAATATCGTTCTTACATCTAAACATCCAGTCTGTTCGTCATAAAGTAGACTACATATCAACCCATACTGATGACTTCGGTGGTTTATGGATAAAACGTATTGCACAGCATTGTAATTATTTGATATGCGTAGTTTATAGACCTCCATCAGTAGCAGTGATATTCTGGGATTCCTTAAATAATACAATTGAGCGTGCCCTCAATTTTTCTAAAAATGTTATTTTACTCGGGGATCTGAGTGACGACTTGCTATAAACGCTAACTTGAGAAATCTAATGGCAGTTAACACCTTAGAAGATATAATAACTAACTCAACCAGGATCACAGACATCTCATTTACTTCACTTGACCCTATTATAGTAACTAGCACAGTTGACGTGTGTGATTCCATGTGAACCATTTATAACTGACCATCGAGCTACATTTCTGATAATTAAAAATGATTTTGATGTTTGCTCAAGGGACAAGGAGAATTGTGGTTCTATAGCAAAGCTGATTTTAAGAAATTAAACGAGATTATCTGACAACAAAACTGGGAAAGTGTATTTCAAAGTTGTTATAAAATTAATGAAGCCGCAAGTAGACCTACCTCTTTGTTTACCGATTTTATTTTAAAAATATGTGTTAAATCAAAACTTTTAACTATGTGTCCAAACGATACATTTTGGTATGAGAGTAAATTGTGCAGAACCACAAGAAAGCGAGATCATATAAAGAGGTCAGCAACAAAGAATGATAATCCCCTCCTATGGTCACACTTTAAAAATAGCTTAGAAATATGGCAAACAACCCTAACAAATTGCAAAAGGAAAACTGTATTTAAAATATGATAACATCGAAAACATGGGACACAACCCCAATGAATACTGGCATCTAATTAGAAATTTAATTAAACAAAACAAAATAAATATAATACCATCACTCGAGTTTACAACAGACTATGGACCTATAGTAAGAGCATTTACTGACTTGGAAAGAACAGAATGTTCAAACACTTTTGTAACATCAACATCCAAAGTGAATGATACTAACGCTGAACTACCTGAAATCTATTACAATATGAGTGAAAGATTATCAGAAATAACGAAAATAGAGCAAGGTATTTTAGATATAACAAAAACTATACCCAGTCAAAAGGCTAGTGGACTTGATAAGATCAGTCATCGAGTGTCAAAAGGTTCCTCCCCAGCTATTGCCAAGCCTCTGTGCATCTTATTCAATCAGTCATTAAGAGGACAACTGTTTCCAAATATTTGGAAAGAAACTATTGTGATACCAGTTTTTGAAAGGCAATCCCGGCAATCCTGTGTCGGGAAAATAATGGAAAGAGTTATATTTAAATTTATTTACAACCATTTGAATATAGATAATCTCCTTATAAATAACAGTGTAGTTTCCTCCCCCGAACTTCCACAATATTTCAGTTAATATATATCTACCACTACCATATGCACCGCTAGACAAACGCGAGGATGTTTGTATAGTATTTTGTGATGTTTCAAAGGCTTTTCATCGCGTCTGGCATAAAGGATTGCTCTTTAAATTGAAAACATATGGAATAGATTCTCATTTAATTAGTTGGCGAAGCAACTATCTTTCTGGTCGACTTCAGAAAGTATTCGTTCATACCTCTGAATAAAACAAACATGTGTTTGCTGGAGTCCCCCAAGGATCTGTTCTAGGTCCACTGTTTTATATATATATATATATATATATATATATATATATATATATATATATATATATATATATATATATATATATATATATATGACATTGCCGATAATCTGATAAGAGCCAATAGTCTTTTTGCTGCAAATAGCTCACTAGCTTGATTCTTATCTAATACCAATGTCATCGAATATATGTTAAACTCTGCTCTCAGATCTATAGACCAATGGTCCAAAGAATGGCTAATAAGTTTTAACCCATCAAAGACTGAAGTTATGTTTTTCTCCACAAAATTAGACGCAGTTTTTCGCGAGCTTGAGTTTCAAAATGAGCTACATTGTATTGAGCATCATAAACACCTTCGTCTGACATTCACTAACTCTAGCAGCATTTAGAAACATATTGCTAATATGTTTCCATGCATCTAAAATGCTAAATGTTTTGAGGTCTATTAAAAACAACCTAGGTCGGACTTTATCTCACTTATATACGCCCTCTCCCAGAGTATGCTAATATAATATGGGATAATTGCTCTGCCGCTGACCTATTAAGACTCGAAAGATTGCAGCTTGAAGCGGAAAGAATTGCAACTGGACTTACCCGTAGCGCTTCTACTAGCAATGGTTACAAAGAAATCGGTTGTCTCCCATTATCGGAAAGACGAAAATTTCATAATCTCTGTACATTTCACAAAATTGTACATGGTTCTTCTCCCTCTTACCTCCAAGATCTTGTAGGTCCGCTAGTACGAATATATAATTAGAGAAATAAAATTAAATTTCAACAAGTGCATACAAGACTAGAAATCGCCGGAATGTCTTGTATATCTTCCACATTAAAAATTTGGAACGCTTTGCCGCATCCAGTAAAACATGAAACAGATTATTTAATATCTAAACGTAACATTTTTCCAACACAAAATCACGCCCCATTAAATTTTTATACTGGTAATAGGAATTCACGAAACAACTGCAGTGATTTAAATTTTTTTTTTTTCTTCAAATTTTCTCGATGATAGCCCATTGTGCACATGTACAGTGGACGTTGAGACTGCCTATCATTATATCTTTATTTGTAAGAAGTATACAGTACTAAAACAGTGACTAATGAATTGCTTTAACCAATAATTCATCCCTGTTATTATAAATGCATTGCACCTCCTCGGTGGCTAAGTCATTAGAGCGTCCGCCATGGATGCGGCAGGTCGCAGGTTCGAACCCCATCCGAGCCATAACAAAGACTTATAAAAATGGTACCAGCAGCTGCCTCACTTGGCGCTCAGCATTAAGAGGTTGGTGTTAGGACTGGTCGGTTTGATGTCAGGATAACGCGACTGTGTGCAGCATGATCCCCTAGTACAAGGCATCATTATAAAGTGCCACACTGCAGACATTGAAGCGATATGACTAAAATTGTTAAAGCTTCGTTACAAACCTCTCTCTCTCTCTCTCTCTCTCTCACACACACACACACACACACACACACACACACACACACACACACACACACACACATGTATTGGTGTTTGGATCAGCAGAGCTATCAAGTGACCTAAGCACTTGCATCTTTGAAACCTTCCAGACTTATATTAAATACACTTAAAGATTTCAGTAATCGTCGCAGACAAATTAACCACTGGCATGATCTCCCTCCTGTACCCGTCACGAAACCCGCGTTGTCTGTCTGTCGGTCTGTGTGTCTATGGTCCCTAAGTCATAACACTAAGTACAAAATTTAAAACTCTGCTTGAAAACTCTAAAATTAGAAACCGCGCCCAGTGTTTCTCAATACCTTCGAAATAATCAACACTTATGTATATTTGAGATATTTCATACACCACAAATGTAAATTGCCTTTCTCTGTTTGGAATTGTTGCTATTTCGAATAAAGACAGTATATGCCCAGCCAATATTTTCCAAGCACCTGCACATGCACTTAAAGAAGCTTTAAATCCCTAAGAGTTACTCCACAAACTGATACGTATAATGACATATATCATGTTCTATACACTGTTCGTGTATGTAACAGATTTTCGACTAGTTTCACATGGGTAATTTATATTTCTGGTACCAGGATTCGTATGTTCATCATGAGAAAGAGTTAATAACAAAAGCGTTAACTATATCAACGTTTTGGTGTATCACATAATTATGCATGACTTTTTTGTTAATATGTTGCAAATTCATGCAATATAACATAGGCATGGATAAACGAAACCCCATAAACCCTTATAGCTGAGCTGTATCCTTCATGCCATAGTGAGCTGGAAATCAATCATTCTTGGAAAGCTAAGGCCGTAGAAACCATAAAGCAGGAGGACAGGAACTTGGTACAACTCTTGCAAGTTATGTTGTGGAACGTTTGGAAATCTTTCAATGCCTCATTAATAGATAGCTGCATGTCAGCCTTGGTTGAAATCTAAGTCACGAGGACGGGCAACGGGGAAATATGCAATCTTAAATGATGACCTGGAAGACTGATTATCGAACTCTTCCTTTGTCTTGTCAATAAATGCCTGAATGTCTTATTTGGTTGACATCCTTACTCAGTAAAATTATATACGGAAAACAAAATGTTAACGGATGAACTAATGGACCGACCAGGTGATTACTATAGTGGCTCATACGACTTCGTGGAGCAGAGTCCTAACAACGCTTTCATCTTGTGACTACGTTTGTTGAAGGGATATATCGATAAAAATTTAACATAAACATTTTCTATTGCGTGTAAAAACGTCAGTTTTATATCGACCAAGATTTAACTTCTAAGACGGCGGGGAAATCTGATGCCTTTTTATAAGACATAAGTATACTGAATTGCACAAGTGATGCAATAGGTTAGGAGACATCTGAGGAAACAAGTTTGTTATCTAAGGAGGAATGTCGAGGGTGTCTGCAGGATACATGATAACGGTACAACTCAAATGACTGTAATTTTCAGAACCCCTTTTATATCATACACCATCCATTATTAGTCCATAACAGTTTATAATTTCTTTTCGTCATCTATTTTCATTCAAATTTTAGGTACCTATGATAAAGAGAATCATCTGTTTTGCCCATAATGTTTTGTACACCTGAGAAAATAATTGATGAAAAGAAGTGTATAAATATTACACAGAACAGTTTTTGACCTAATGTATTTGGTATTTTCATCAGCTTCAAAACAGTTCAAATTAGACCTTTCTTTCTGGATCTTGACTCATGCATAAGATATAAAAATTCCTTGTTATCTTGGACGAAATACACGAGAATGATCATATGTGTACCAATGGTATAAATGTCGTAGAAAACACTCTGAAAGGGTAAATGTTCAGACCTTTTAGATAGATTACAGAAGAAATATTAGCAAGAAAGAATGCTATTCAGTCATTGTCTGTTAAATAAATTGCTCCTTTTCAGCAATTAAATTAGAAACAATATTTCTTTATTACTAAACGTCTGCGTTTCAAAGTTTCATTTATTACTAGTTTCACATTATTTTGGAATTGCGTCAACATTACTATTTCATATAGATCTTCAACGCGATTATGCCCCATTTAAGGATCGTAAGTCCGTGCTCCTTGAGGAAATTCACAACAAGTTGTCCTTCCTCAGACTGAATCATTTTCCTAATGTTATCTCTAAAACTTCCTGGATTCTGTGGGCGTTCCTTTGACTCCTTTTCAATGCGCCTGATCTCTTCTTTCATCATACGGATTTCATTTCTAAGCATTTCGTTTTCTTTATCAAGTTGGTTAATCTTGGCTTCAACTGATTGGGCCTCCTCCGTGGAAGATGGTTCAGTATTATTGGATAAGCTGCAAACCAGCGCCTGCAGAAGTTCCTCTTCTTCTCCAACATCTTTCCTTATTCTCTCCATGCTTTTATTATTGTCTTGTATAGTCTTTGTCAACTTTTTCGTGTGTGACTTCCTTTCCTTGTCCTCCTCGTTCAAAAGTCTTTCTTCTATTTTTGCATACGTGGTATTAGTGAAGTGCTTTCCCCCATTCATTCCGACGACAAACGTAATTAGATCGAACAGCTCCTTCATTTGTACCTCAACCTCTTCCGAAGACGCTCCATTCTCTATGGCGATGCAGATGTTGTTTCTTCTAAGGACATTTTGCAGGTCAGAAGGTGCTTCAGAAATGAACTGCTCAAGGGATTTCCCGCTTTTGTCCATCATGTCCTTATGCGTAAAGACAACGATAAGATATTTGTAAAACTCATCTCCAAAGATCTTTCTGTATAGGTCAATAGTTGCTTTCTCCTCTGGAGTAAATCTGTCGACCTTAATTATCAAAAGAAATACATGAGGCCCTGGGGAGCTTAGTGCTATACATTTGATTATCTCCTTCTGGATGATTTCGTTCGGCTTTTCAATGTTGAAAAAGCCAGGAGTATCAACATAAACAAGTCTCTTTCCAAATCTTATAGCTGAATCATACTGGCAATTTTCCGTAACTGAATTAGCAGAACAAATCGAAAGAAATGTCCAAATTCCAAGAAAACTGTTTCCTGTTGCACTTTTTCCACTTCCGTTCTTTCCCAAAGCAACGATTCTGTACTCTTCAAAGTCATCTGAAAATTAGAAGGAACTCTTGGTCATGTTCCAAACTAACTGTGAGAAAATATTTTATGAGTCTTCTATTATATAGAGCCCAAATGATTTGATGACACACTGTTCAAATACCATCAAGAGTCTATTAGACAGAAAAGAGGGCACTTACCTAATCGGCGCAAAATATTACTATCATAACAAATCGAATATTGCAATTCCCTGCGTTGCAAATTTTGATTTTGTAGTAAAG
Source organism: Megalonaias nervosa (assembly GCA_016617855.1). Lineage (NCBI taxonomy): Eukaryota > Metazoa > Mollusca > Bivalvia > Unionida > Unionidae > Megalonaias > Megalonaias nervosa. The sequence goes on from JAECUM010095516.1 coordinate 79,257, forward strand.
ACGTGTAATAGTTAGACCATCAATATGAACATGACTAGATGAAGCTAAAAATATACGAGGACCCTTTCGTCCCAACATATATCGTTAGGTATATCGTTTGATATTTAGCACGTACTGAAGAAGTTTCTGCCTCTGATCTTACCTTGATCGCACGTGAATCCTCCTAATATGTTTTAAGACTCGTTTTGCGAATTTATATCTTTTGTTTGGAAACTGACACTAAAAAATGTAATTCAGAACGAAAATCTTTGATGAAATTTGTTTAGGATGATTGCAGATCACTTCTCAGAAAGTAACCAAGGCATCTGTCTCTGTCTCTGTCTCTCGTTCGTAGGATAATTTTGTGTCCAGATAACTTACTTATTGATTTTAATCTATTGGACAGATTAGGAGTCCCTATGTAGGTTGTATGCAATCTTGGACCGCCTAAAATGCTTTAAAGAGACGGAATTCTTTGTTCTTAGCTTACCTAATGCCCGAGGCGTAGTTGAGGTTCTTCTACATCCAGTGTTGGGAACTTGACACACCAATAGTAAATTCATATAAAGTTAGACCTAGAGGGCTAACAATTAATGGGTTGGGGAGGGAAGGGGCGGAGTCTAAAATTTAAGCGAAAAACTTGAGCATCTGTATGAAGACTTCATTCAGAGTGCACTAGCGAATTCAGAGAGAGAGACAGACGTGTTAGAGTCTAGAGTGTGACCGCAGTGTTCTAGGTATAAGGAACATGGGTGGGTGGAAGTGGATTCAAAGAAAAAGTCACTCTGAGTAGTCCGTGGGATCGGAATGACTCGTTTGTTTTCATCATTTTAATATTTGAGTAAAGTACCTCATTTTTCACTATTTGAGTGAATACGTTTTACTATATGAGTAAAATACATCATTTTTACTATTTGAGTAAAACACATCATTCTTTTCGTCGTGTGAATTTACTGTATATCATTAACGTTTGTCCTTTTACGGTGTAAGATCATTTATTTGTATTCACATTTATGTTGCATTCTTTGGTTCGTGCGGATTGTGTTAATTTTGTCCAATATTTGGATCTTATACACGCACGTATTAATCATAATTCTATTTCCTTTCAAGTCATTCACTAATAAACATTGTATTTGCATCACCATCAAATGTGTTCTGTTATAAATCTGAAATTCAACCCGTTATCTTGTTACAGTGGTGATGAAGAAGAAGAATCACCAGAAGACCTACAACATACACATATGAAATATATAAATAGTCAAAAGTAGACCAATCTCTAACACACGGACAACTCACAAAATGACATTGATTGGAATTATTATACAACTATCACAATGTAATTCCTAAAACCTGAACGTGCCGTGTAGTATTCTCATGCATAATAGTTATTTTCTTCGATACCATTTGCAACGTTTTGAGTAACTTATTGTACCCAGAAATGTTAGGTTGACTCCTGGTCAGTCGTTGGAGGAGTGAACAATGGAACAGGGAACTTGTTAATAGAAATCGGCGGGTGCATATGTATTGCAAAGATCTGTTTTGCGACTTATATTTGCAAATTTTGAAATGACTATTATAAAGTACCCATTCATCATTGCCTCTCTGAACCATTCACTGTCCGTAAGAACATTATAATAACATAGAAAGCTCAGGGCCAATTTTTAACTATTTTAACTTTTTAATAAACAGGGGAGCCTTGAAATGGAAAATCCAACAGAGCATGTAGAATCTTGAGTCCAGACTCAACAGTTGCAAATTGTGAAATGTTTCTCTAATGATATTTACTTACATGTGCCAGAATCTTCGTAGCTACCACCCTCTGCCATTTCAAGCTATTTTATCCTGTGAAATAATAACAATGATAAGGTATTATCATCTTGTATTATTTGCAGAGGTCTATGTAATTTCTGTCGGCATGGAAAGGACGCGCGAAGATTATGTTGAAATTGTATTGGAACAGAGTCATGAATTTTAAGTTAGATTGGTATGAATGTTTTCATAGTTATTTTAACTACAAATTTGTACTCATCAATTTTTACTAACTTTTTTTTAAATCCAATGTAATAACACAAGCAGTATCCAATTCTTTATATCCCAACCTAACCGAATGGCTAAGCCTACAATGTTATGAAGTTGTATGTACAAACGTCGGTCCGTCCAATACCTTTTTTTGTTTCCCCACAATGACTTCAGTTTTATGCTACTAACTTTCCCAAACTGTGTAGATGGGTTGCACATGAGGCAAGAAAGACACTGGTTCATATATTTGGTGAAATTGGTAACAGGTCAAGGTTACAGTGATCGGGAACTGAAAAAAAGTGTTTCTGCACAAGAGCTTGAGCAACATTATATAATGCTTGCACTTGCGCAAAGGAAAACACACATAGATTTTAGATCATTAGGTCAAAGTGACCGTGACCGTCAATAAAAAAGTAATTTCCGACCAATTAATTGGTTTATATTCCACAGTCTAGGCCAAACTTGGTACATTCCATGTAACTGAGTGAAGAAAGACACCTATTGATTGAACCCAATAGGTCAAATATCAAGGTCACATCGACTGAAGAAAGAAAAATGGATTCCTCCCAATAACTTAAGCTCTAAAACGGCTATCTTGATCGAAGAGGGCAGAAGGCTTGTACTAGAGAGAAGAAGGACATCTACTGCTTTTAGGATGAATATGCTAATACCCCAATATCAAATATTGCGCGGGGGTGTAATGTACGATCTCAGTACTCTTGTTCCCTCTCTTGATAGCAGGAAAGGACATGTTATTTTCAGGAATGTTTTTATAAGTCTACCTTGTCGACTGTACTTTCAGAATATTACAACTACTCTTAACTTCAATTCAAATGTAGTGATACAGATATGGTTTCTTTCAAATGATTATTTGGTCTGATACAGAGCCCCTTTGAACTGAAAGATTGGTACCCTGTGTTGTTAGTTTTGCTTCACATGGGTGTCTATAGTTAGCAGCATAAATTTCAAATTTCAACCCTTTAAATATAGTAATATATGTTATTATCATTATTTGCACCATTGCACAAACTGAATGAAAATGAGTTTAAAATTTGTGCAAAGTTTAGACGTTATTTCTTATCCCCGATATGTGCACTCATTTTTAGGAACTCAGATCTGTGGAACAGTTGATCTTTTGGAGGCCATCTTCCACCAGTACTATCATCTGTCAACCACTACCCCACCTATTCCATAATCACCCTCATACCCCACCCCTCCCCTCACATATACCAACATAGTCGTATACTATCACACAGAAGAGAGGAGTTGGGTGTCCAAGTTTAAGTTTTTGTGGAAGATATACACAAACATAAAAGTATATTTTGGCAATCATTATGTAGTATCTCTTTTCTAAGAGAATTGTGTGATCTTGAAAAGGGCTATTTGAGTTCTTAACCAAAGAGGGTTAACATATACCACACATCTTCGTTGTTCTTTCTCAAGCTTTTCCGCACTGCTGGTTTGAAAGGATATGCACCCAGTTTCGATTCCTGGATTGCAGCTTCACAAGTATAAAGAAGAAGTCACAACTATGCCGTTAAATAATGCATACTCTTTTCCGAGTTCATCCCTTAAGATCTACAAAAAACATAAACCACAGTGCGTGTGGTGTGGAGAACATGTTCCTAGAAATCAAAGCGTCTTTTTCTGTGAGATTTTTGTGGTTTTGTGTCTCATTGGAGAAGCAATTGGAAATGTGAGTTTGCAACAAGGAGATAAACAACTGTGGACTATTTTTCTCATTAGCCATCTCCTCACCACTTCTTCGTGAAATATACCGAGAGTAACACGGGTAGCCTTGATAACACCAGTCACAACACTTCCAGTCATGCCGAGAGTAACACGGGTTGCCTTGACAACATTAGTCACAACACTTCCAGTCATACCGAGAGTAACACGGGTAGCCTTGACAACACCAGTCACAACACATCCAGTCATACTGAGAGTAACACGGGTAGCCTTGACAATACCAGTCACAACACATCCAGTCATACCGAGAGCAACACGGGTAGCCTTGACAATACCAGTCACAACACATCCAGTCATACTGAGAGTAACACGGGTAGCCTTGACAACACCAGTCACAACATTTCCAGTCACAGTAGCAGTCCTCTTGAACCACTGGAAAATCACTGCTATCGAGTGACTGCTCGAAGACATGAACCATCGAACTATGAATAATTGATTTTATTAACATTAACTAGTGACAGTTCCATGGATGTGTTTCGCAACTATAAAGTATGTTCCATCACGGCAAAATCACCTCAGCCCATATAATTAGAGCACGAAGCTTACTGGAAAGCGATTTTGTCAGAAATCATTCATCTATCTCATGTCTTGAATGTTGTCGAGGATCAAACCACTTTTGTCGTAGAAGTCATCAGCGAACAAGTCCAAGAACACTTGTGGAGAAATGTACCTGACTTTTACGAGAAAAAAAACATAAACAGCGCCAGCTAATCCCCAATCAAATATCTATACCATCAGAATTCATTCATGATGTGTTTGTAATGCTCCACATCTCGTCGAAACAAGTTCAAGTATTTTCAACGATCAGTTTGGCAGAGCACTGGACAAAACTACTGATCGAGCACCATTCACCTTCTCATCGTTTCTGACTAGAATTTTCCGACAACAAAACGCCTTCCATCACTTTTTCTACCAATTTGTTTGCTATTATGGGTTGAAACACAGCTCTCATTCCTACCAAATATATCATGAACAACAACGAGTGTACAAGTATTTTAACTACCCTACTGAATTCTGTTGCTGTGAGTCATTCCTTTCATAGCGGATTCTGACATAGTTTCTTACGATGAAGGTGGAAACACTTATCACGTTCAACGAAAATGTGTGCATTCTTAATATCTTCCTGTTAGTATCGAACCATCGATCTGAATAACAGTTACATGTACCTGAAGCTCAAGGTTCTCAAAACGGATAACAAGCAACCCAGTCGCCGATGCCAGAGTGGTTCCCGTAAAACTGCCTAGCTTCAGCATGGACACTTGGCCTTTACTGAGCTTACTTTGAGAAGCTCCAGATATACGGAAAAGAAGCAAAGAACAGGCACCTATATGCTTGTGTGTTGTGTGGAAACCTGACACGTTGGGCAAATCAACAACACAGTTTTGATTGTGGATGATAATGCAGACCACAGTGTAAGATTTAGTAACTGCCAAAAGAAGATCTAGCAAGGACTTAGTTTATAATTAATGGACTGTTTGCACTTGGACATGTGGTTGCAAGACATGTATTTTGTTGAATGTTGTGAATGTTCGTCTGAGACCGATTCGAAGAAGTGCCGTGTAACATCTGATTGCAAATTCTAACAAATATAAGACCATCATCGAAGAAGCTAATCTTTACATTCATCCTGTGGAAGTCTTACCTAAAGTGGGATATTGCATCAGTTAAGCTATGACCAGAACTGCAGCCAAATATCCTCTACGATGAGTGCAATTTAAACCCTTAACGACTTTGTCTAGACTTATATCCACGATCGAAGATTATGTCTTCCAAGGTCAACTGCCTAAACGTGTGTTCATCATTTCCAGTTTCAATACTTCCACGTGCTCATCACAGAAATCAACTTCGATGACTATACGTTGTTTATTAGACCTTTTGAACCTAACTTTGCCCAGAAAAATTACTGGAGATTCTACTTGTGTCTGTTTAAAGCCATATGACAATTAGGAAGCAACTGTGTGGCATTTTGTACGACGATAATGCAGGAGTTTGTGCCT
>JAECUM010095516.1:90000-100307 GCA_016617855.1 Megalonaias nervosa
TACAACCATTAAACAAATACTTTTCTTGCAATCACATGTCCAAGTGCAAACAATCAATCACCTCTAAAGTGCGCCATTGCTTGATTTACTCTTGTAGGTGGTTAAATCCTACAGTGTGGTCTGCATCTTTATCCACAATCATGCATCTTTATCCACAATCAAAGCTGTGTCGTTGAAATTGCCCAGCGTGTCAGGTTCCCACACAACACAAACATCGATGTGCATGTTCTTGGCATCTTTTGCGTACGTTAGGAGATTCTTGAGGAAAGCTCAGTAAGGTTAAGTGTCCATGCTGCGGCTGACCAGTTTGTTGTTCAAGTACCCAATCACTTCGCTGAACAACGAATGCATGAAATTGCTGACAAGAGCCACCCTAGCATCGGCGCCTGGAAAGTATTGCCCGTTTTGAAAACTTTGACTTTCAAGTATAAGTAACTGTTATTCAAAACGATGTAATCTTCGGTTTGTGCTTCGATTTTCGAATTCGATGTGAACCTAAGAGGTCAGAGACGATACGGGAAGGAATTCTACCCACTGGGATTCTTGTATCATCATCATCATCGTCGGAGGCATAGCAAACAAATCAAGTTCTGTCATAAAACACTTGCAAGAATCTCGGTGACCATTTGTTTTAGTAATCAAAAGCATTTATGTTTCTGGTGCCTTTTCTCTTTTTCTTCTATTAGGGTAGTGTATGTGGGGGCTGAAGGGTTTTCGACGTCTCTTTCTACCTTGTCCTTGCCAGCGGTTGGGGGCAATCAGTGATGTCCACAGGAGTGTGAAGTGAATTTATAGTGGTTTCTTGGTGATCAATGAGTTCTTTTCCTGTCAGGATCAATCATTTATTTCTGTGGTCAAAAATGCTTGTTTGGGACTTTTCAGGTCGATGAGTACCTTTTAGAGAAATTATCTTCCTTCAGCCAAGTCTGCATCCTTCAAATCGTGCAACCCTCTAGTGACTATAGGTTTCAAGACGGGTGCCGCGTTACGAAGGGTCGATGTGAACAGATCTCCTAAACCATGTCCTCGTTGTCGAGTTCATCGATACACAGACTATATCCCTTGCAACTAAGTCGAGAATCCTTTCCGAAAATTTTGCTTTGCGGTGACTTTTGCATTGGAGAATATAATACTTGCCTAATATTTCCTTTTGTACTAATATTCACACTGTCAAATTACTATCTACTGACAGGAAGATAATGAGGATTCACATATTCTCGGAGAACGTGACACATGTTTCCTCCTTCATTGTAAGAAGATATAACAGAATCCATTTTGAAATAAATGACCCAAGAACGGAGTGACTGTGTTTCCACTAATCTGTACTAGACGACAGTGGAGTACACATATCAAATTCAGTACTTCGGAAAGTAATATTTGTGACCCATGTTGATATGAATATCCAAATATTACGACACACACATTGCGAGAGAAAGAGAAAAGCAAATAGTAGTAACCGAATGTGTTATTACAGCTGGAACATTATTTTATAGAGCATTATTTAAAAGAACTTCCTGAATGGTACAAGATTCTAGTCTTTGTATACATCTCTGAAAGAAACGAATATATGAATAGGATATACGAATTGGGTATATGCATCGGATATACGAATCGGATATATGAATCGGATAGCCCAACGTCTGTGAGTAGTCGATATTTCTGTACGATAAGTGCTTGACGGCAACAATTTAGTTCCGAACAATTGGGCACTTTTTCATAACTGAAAAGCTCCGATTTTATGTGCAAGATTAAAATCTCGTCGCGTAGTATTGTATGCTACACTGTGTGTAGGTCGATGGGAGTAGTAATGCCAACCTGGTATAAATACACCCCATTAGCGGCTAATATTACATTAAAGTCTAGAGTAGATCTCATTTTTGACCTTTTGGTTTAACAATTTGTTACATTCTAGTTTGTTTTCCGATTTAAACAAGTCTTTACTAATGCCGTACATGGAAGTACTACAATGGAACTTGTTAAATAAATTATTGTCTTCATCTATCTATACTTTTAATTTACGAAGTGGTACTGCTACTAATATATATATATATATATATATATATATATATATATATATATATATATATATATATATATATATATATAACTTGAAAACAAGACAACGATTTCTTTCAGCCAATAATGAAATGAAAATAACATCATCTTTGAAATTAACACGTCGAATTTTCAAACACGTATACCTTATAGACTCGTATGTGGGTGACAGCGTGAAACGTGTCATGGTACGTATAAATTTGACGAATAAATATTGAATTGGGATATCAGTTTGTTTATGATATACACATGCTTGGAATACATTGCCTGGGCTTTTATTGTTTTTATTCTAACAAAAATTTCCCAATTAGAGAAGAATATATACATTTGTGGTGTATGTAATTATTCATATCTTTACATAATTGTTGATTATTTCAACGATATGGGAGACTCTGTGTATTGTTGATAATGTTGATATTTTCTAGTAGTGTATTAAATTTTTTTATTCTGTTTTATGACCGAGCGTCCAAGGACAGACAGACAAGTCGAAATTTCATACTGTCAAAAAGACGCTCGAAAATACAGCACTTTTGAAAAGCTTTCGGTGATTTATTCTCAGCTGAGAAACTCTTTAAGTAATTTGACTTTTGACCTTTAGGATGATCAGCTAAATAACTTCCAGATCTCTTTCTGTATTGCTCAGATACAAAATGTGCCGTTCACTTTTTTCTAGAATGAATCACACAATTATGCTCGAGTTAGACTTCTCTTCTTTCCATCCTTGTAGGGAAAATATCCTCAGCAGGCTTTGTGATCTACATAAATATATCGGCATCCGAAGATATCTGTTCATTGATCTCATAGCTGGCTTTTTATTATACTGAAAATGGATACATAATATGAAAGTTACTTAATGAATTTTGTTTATGCCTACCTTTGTGTTCAGTTGCTGCAGGTAACTTACATTCAGTACCAAAATTATCTCTCTCCCTCCCTCTCTCTCTCTCTCTCTCTCTCTCTCTCTCTCTCTCTCTGAATCTTTATTTATTGTCACTCTTTAATGATTCAAAGGTATATTGAATATATATCGTCTAATATAACCCTTTTTTGTCACATCTGTAATTACAAATTAAACTTTGATAAGATCAACTCTGAAGTTAATAACTGTTGTATATTTTATCCAAGTTTGCTTTGTTCTCTTCCTTTAATGTTTTTTACAAAAGGAAATCTATATTTTGTGACGAATATATACCCTGTGTTTAATAGCCCCTGGTATTTTCAAGTCATGTTTTTGCTAGTTATGGTCATGGTACAGTGGAGAGGGCATAATCCCCTTAGAAACTGTAAACCAACCCACTTGACAAACATAGTTGCTAGTGTTCGCAGGCCTTACAAATGTTTCTGTATAATTCTGGCTGCTTTTTTACCCATAAAATGTTACCTTGTTACTACTACTACCGAGACGATGATTAGAAATGGGACTTTTATTACAAATCGGCAAGTGCAGGTTGAATTGTAATAGTATGTATGTTTGTATGTATGTATGTTGGATGGATAGCCTAAAAATGAGAGCTATACATGAATATGTGCAAATATGATTGTCTCGAAAAAAATGTCTTCTTTAGCTTACATAAGACACGAGTTGCATCGAGTCGCTTTTTATTTAACGATCATGAAAAATAGAAATTTTTCTCAATATTTTTATAAATTGACCAATCCACAACTGTCAGTCAGTTACTGCTGTGTTGGTAATCCTACAGAACTTCCGTGATGTTACGTATACCATTCAGTTACCTACCTACTTCACGTTTGTCAGAGATCACACTGAGTGAACGTCATAATTTGCTATAACACTTGCTGTACGTTTTTCTTCTTCTGGCGTATGTGCAGAGTAATTTTGAGGAGTGATATTGCACTATGGAACTCCACCCCGCACCCCCACCCCCACCATTACCGTGAATTTTAAAGAGTTTGATATGATAATGAGTAGGTTGACGACAGTTAATGGTCACTTGTAAAGAAATCATACGGGAGAGTAGTTACACCAAGAGATGTGCTTAAAAGGCAAAACGTTCAATCTGCGGGCTGAGAGAGAGAGAGAGAGAGAGGGAGAGAGAGAGAGAGAGAGAGAGAGAGAGAGAGAGAGAGAGAGATGTAACATTGACACCAGAAATGTAAAGGGAATTTTACCAAAAAAACTACTTGGAAAAATAGTGTTTAAAATATAGCGTGACCATTTATACTTAATTTAATCACTTTTTATTTTCTTTGCTTTTAATTAAAAAAGGTGGATAAAAGCTATTACAATTGACAACAAAATAATGAAATGCTGCGGTTTGTTTTTACTATCCTGTGTACTTGTGTTCGAAATATTGAATGGGCATTCGTTGCTTATTTACACATTCTTATTCCCAGTGTTTTGGTGACAGATATTAGGAAAACTAGTAGAGTATTAAAAGTGAAAGCAAAATTAGACTTGCAAAACAGCGGGTAACACCAGAATACATGCATGTCTCATCTCATTGGTAAGTCGCTTGCTTAACTCAGGCTTTATTTATCACATCTATTTATACTACATTTCTACATGAGCTTGACATACATATTTTTTCTGGATCGTACCCTGTAAATCATAAAAACGGACAGCTGCCATCATTGTTTCCTACGCTAATGTCATATCGGCAGGTATTTCTCCTTTAAGGTAAAAAGGCTGACTAATTTGGTGAAAATATCAACTTTTTAATTATTTCATAAAATATTTGTATGTTCTATCTAACCCCATCGATACGGATTTAATTAAATCTATAGTTTTACAATACGGAATCGTAAAGATTGAACTAGTTAGAACAAGCACTTCTCAGGTTAGGAGTCCAACAGGTGAGCACGGTATTATCTTGCCAAGGAACCAGATCACCCCTGATCAATGATTAAGAAATCAATAACTCTTCACATAGTTAAATGTGGTTATACAATATTGTGCGCCTGAAGGGATAAACTTGAAATCTTCGCAGAGAGAGAGAGAGAGAGAGAGAGAGAGAGAGTTGACTTTTGGAAAACTTAAAAAACTGCTGTCGTTTATTACTTAAGATACTGGTATTTAAGGGATTAGTGGTATCATTCATAATTGGTTTCGCACAGTCAAGGTTCGTACATTTCCTTATAAGCATTGGAAGAACTGGATTTTGGCCTTGAAGTCCTTGAATTTCACCTGAGTGGAAGCATACGAACTTTGGCATGGTCTGTGCATTTCACTACGAAGGGTTGGGGGAATACTCTTGAAACAGTAAAAATAAAAAAGAAATTAATAATAAGGGTTAGTATGGCGATAGATGGATCAACAGGGTGACGATGGGAATTAACATTAGGCCAGCATTTTGAAATGGGTCGAAATGGCGAAAATGGGAATTTAACATAAGCCCATAGGTTTAACATTTTAGGTCGATAAGGCGACGATGGGAATTGACCTTGGTCCCCATGATTGCCATTAGTACGGCACTATGGCGACATTGTGAAGACGTCTTGTTAAAATGAACACGTTATTACCCCTTGTTGCTATAAATAGTTTTGTGTTGGTTATGCATATGAGTCTATGGAAATAAGGGGAAAGTTATTGATGACGATGAAACTATGTTTAACATACAATTTGACTGGCCAACATTAATACCTACTGACAATTACACACTCATCTTGACCACTCCGGTGGCCTAGAGGTTAGAGCGTCCGCCTCGGATGCATGAGGTCGTGGGTTCGAACCCCGACCGAGTCATACCATAGACTTATAAAAATGGTACTAACAGCTGCCTCGCTAGGCGCTCAGCATTAAGAGGTTAGTGTTAGGACTGGTCGGCCTGGTGTCAGGATAATGTGACTGGGTGGGACATCATGTTACATGGTCTGCGGCATGATGCCCTAGTGCTAGACATTAGTATAATCTGCCACACTGCTGACATCGTAGCAACATGACTGCAAAATTGTTAAAGCTACGTTAAAAATCCAAAACACGCAAACACACACTCATCTACTAACCAACACAAATACTTACTAACGAATACACAACTGGAATGATCAAAACCCACATCTGCTTAAGAACAAAAAGTGAAGGAATAGATGCACACTATACACACAAATATGCAATCACACCACAAGTGTAGGAGTGCTCATATATACAGAAACACGCTATTACACAAGTGTAAGAGTGTTCTCTCTCTCTCTCTCTCTCTCTCTCTCTCTCTCAGACACACACACACACATACACACACACACACAAGAACATACTATTACATAAGGGTTGGAGTGCTCATACATACACAAAAGGACAGGAGTCACAGACACACAAATGGACACATGAGGTTTAAGTTTTAGTTGTGAAAGACAAAGATAAATAGATGACACTGTTTTGACAATCACCGAGGAGTATTTTTCTTTGAGACAACTGGGTGGCCTTGAAAAGGGCCATTGGTTGTTATCATGAATCATAAATGTTAATGCTGACAGACAAGAATAGCGAGGCTGGTTAGCTTCACTTTCCCAGTCCTCCATCCTGGCGATAAGAGGTTACGGCTCTTGTTGTTTTTGCTGCTGCTGCTGATGATGATGATGTTTTTACTGCCACTGTTGAATGTGGGCCTCCAATTCTCGCTCTATCCTCTATTCCTCCTCCAAAGTTTTATCTTCTGTTGCCTTTATTTTATCCTCCATCACTGATATCGCTAACTGTTTGGCCACTTTAAAATGAATCATCGCGCTCTTTATAACTTTTCTGTTCGGGTGCATATCCAATTCTTTCACCTAGTCCAAGAGGTGCTGCATATGTTCCAAGTGAACTGAGGTCTCATATAGCCTTCCGATCATATTCTGGCTCATTTTTCGTCTTTGTCGAGTCGACGATGGATGGAAAGACTGGTGAACGCGCCTCTTCATTTGATAGAGAAGCGGGCGTGAAGTAAAACATTCCTCAGAGTGAAGACGCGGATGTAAGAGAAAAATTCGAAGATCGACTGAGAGAATATGAAAGACCATTTTTAAAGAAATTTTGCAGAACAAGAAGCCAGTACAAGTTTTTTAAAAAAAATCAATATTTTTTTAGCAAACATCAAGAATAAATGAAGAGGGAAGATTAGGGCTATTCCCTTCCTCTTCATAGACACATGCCAATACAAATGTAAACAAGGTTGACAACTCTGTGAAAGTAAGACTAGACCTCCAGTGATTTAGTACAGTGTCACTATGCCATCAATGGACACTACGTGTTTGAGCCCAATAAACTAGATGTCCATAATGATCACTGAATTGCATTTCTATGTTGGCATGGTTTCTAGAGAAATCACTTCTAAAACAAGTCTATAAATATTCTAATGGGAATTCAAGGTGATCAAGAAAATACACACATTGTTATCCATACACGATTGAATCTGATCATTGTAATCTCATAATATTGAACTGAGTGGATTCAGCATTTCTTCTCATAATGTCTACCAAATTGTCTTCTAGACGAGATAATCGATATGAATCAAAATATTCCATGTTCTTATCGTTGGGAAAGTAAATGGATACCCAACAGCTTCCTTGGTGATGACTGTTGATGACATAAGTTCTAACATCTTTAGATTTTCGATGGTTAACTTCATCTAAAGTACACGGAGTTGTGTATGAGCTGAGTGTAAGAAGGCAATGATGTTATCTGGTATTAATTTTTACGGGTAATTATAAGAATTGAACTCATACTTGACTCTTTCTTTAAAACAATCTGTCATATAAGTCGATGATCGGAATGTCTCTGTACTTTGTTGCAAGAGATCTTCGATGCATTTCTTCTCCAAGGAAGGCTTTATACCACTCTTTCAAGATCTGCTCTTCTGGGGTCGGTGTCAATGCTTCTTCCAGATTCTTTTCCAACTTTTCTTCTTGATTCGTCATCAAATATTGGTTGTGTTGCACTTGACTGAGATGATCGATTTGACAACCATAACAATGTTCTCTGGCTAGGCGTGTGATTCTTTTGCCAAGTAGAAAGCAAGACAGGATCCTCATGCATTGTCGTAGTACCAAATGCCGTACGTTTGATTCCTAATTGTCATGTGTCTTTAAACAGAGTTAAGTAAGATCTCATATATTTTTTCTAGGCAAAATTAGGTTCAAAAGGTCGAATACACGTTTGGCCATCTCGGGTGATTTCTATCATGGGCACGTGGAAGTACTGAAACTGGAAAGGATTTTATTGATAGTTCCGTTGATGACAATGAGCACACGTTTTGGTAGTTGACCTTGGAATACATAACCTTTGATCATGGATCGAAGTCTAGACGCAGTGGTGAAGGATTTGAATTGCAGTCGTCGTGAGGATACTTGGCTGTAGTTCTGGTCATAGCTTGACTGATGTCATCTCCCACTTTAGGTAAGACTTACACATGATGCACGTAGAGTGTCTGGCTTCTTCGATGATAGTTTTTTATTCGTTAGCAATTGCAATCAAATGTAACACGGTACTTCTTCGATTCGGTCTCAGACGCACATTCACACCATTTAACAAATACTTGTCTTGTAAACATGTCTTAGTGTATAATATCCATTAATTATAATCTACGTCCTTGCTAGATCTTTATTTGGCAGTTACTAAATCTTGCATTGTGGTCTCCATCATCATCCACAATCAAAGCTGCGTTATTAATCTTGCCCAACGTGTCAGTTTTCCAAACATCACACCAGTATCGAGTAGTGTGCTCTTTGCTTCTTTTCCGTATGTCAGAAGATTCTCAAAGTAAGCTCAGTAAAGGTCAAGTGTCCAGTTTGATGTGAGCCACTCTGGCACCGGCGACTGGATTGCTTGTTATCCGTTTTGAGAACTTTGACCTTCAGGTACATGTAACTGTTATTCATATCGAAGAAATCATCGGTTTATCCTTTGATTTCAAACTCGATAGGAGTTGAGTTGGTCAAAGATGACACAGGATGAAATTCTACCGATTGGGATTCTTGCATCTTCATCGTCGTTGGTGGCATGGCAAACGTATAGAGTTCTGTCTTGGAACATTGTAAAAAAAAATCTCGGTGCATCATTTTGTATTAATCATAAAGCATCACAATCTCTTACTTTTTTTCTCATTCTTTTTCTGATCTTGTATATGAGGTCTGAAGGGTTTTCAACGTCTCTTTCTGCCTTGCCCATGCTATGGCATAGAAGAGAAATTAAAACATTCAAAAGTAATGTGAAGTGAACTATTAGGTGTGTCTCTGAGATCAAAGAGTTCTTCCCTGGACTGAATCAAACATTTTTCATGCTATCGGTACTGTCACAGAGCAAGGCAAGAAATAACTTGGTTTTGCCTTAGATATATGTTTGACCTTTATTCGTTGTGCATGCGTACAACGTTACCTGGGGTGAATCATTGTTTCTCCAGGTGAGCGACTGTACTAGCATGTATCTCGTCGGAAACTACATGCGACGAGAGTCACAAAAGACATCGTATACATGAGAATTTGACCCTGACTATTATTCACTCTCCTATGGATTTAAGGTTGATTCATTTCAAACTGAGGCACCGGTCATTTGGATTTTGTCAAGGAGTGAACATTCTCCATTATGTTCTCCGGCCATAGGGCTGTTTAGGGTTGAGCGTAGCTGTCCATAGAGTGGCGTGCTGTCTGTACGTATGTGTATACCTGTCCATAGGGCTGTGTAGGGCTGACGGTAGCTGTGTAGGGCTGAGCTGACTGTAGCTGTTTAGTGCTGTGTGCTGTCAGTACGTGTGTATATACGTAAGACTATACATGTGGTGGAACCACGAATGTAGGCGTAGCCAATACAAGGGTGCTGGGTGCTGTCTGTACGTATGTGTATACGGATATCTGTACATGTGGTGGATCCGTGAAGGGTGTGAGCGGCCGATAAAAGTGTTTACAGTACATGAGATTATGTGAATCTCGCTTTCATCGCTTTCATCGCTTTCTTTATTTACATTACATGAGACCATGTGAATCTCGCTTACATAGTTTAATATAGGAGATTAGGTGAATCTTGCTTACATAGCATAATATAGCATAATATAGGAGATTATGTGAATCTCGTCTACAGTGTATATTTTTCGAAGCATATTTGAATTCTTTGAGTTTATTTGAATCTTAATGGTATTACATACGTGAGATTATGTGGATCTCGCTTGTGTTGCATAATATTAGTGGAAACGTATTTGCAGTCCCTGAGGTTATTTGAACCTCACTTTTCACACGTAAGATTATATGGATCATATTTTTATTTTTCAATTTGGGAATGTGTGTAAAGTGATTGGATCAATCGTATGATAGGAGCGGGAGAGAAT
>JAECUM010095517.1:0-100830 GCA_016617855.1 Megalonaias nervosa
CCGGATTGTTATATCTATCCAGGTGTGAGGTCAGATCTTTAGACCAGATTGCTGTATCTATATGGGTGTGAGGTCAGGAGCATGAAACTTTAGGTCTAATTCAAAATCACCAAATTAGATTTGAAACTTAGAGTAAGTACTCTAGTTAAATTTATCACAATAACGGGAATTAAAGACTTAGAGTAAGTACTCTAGTTAAATTTATCACAATAACGGGAATTAAAGACTTAGAGTAAGTACTCTAGTTAAATTTATCACAATAACGGGAATTAAAGTGAAGCATATGCTGAAAGTTCTAACTGTATTTTAATTAAAGTTATGGAAAATGAACATTTTTCTAATCTTGAGCTGGAGTTTTGTGTACTCCTTGAAATTTTTTAGCAAGAAGCTCAGTGATTGAGAATAAATCTAGAATAATTGTAGAAGTTTCAGATTTTTTAATCTTGGGGTGGAGGTGGTGTCTCTGCAAGATCTAGATGATAAAAATTTCTGATATAGAGATTTTGGGCTTGTGGTTGAGTTCTTCAAACGCAAACATGTCAAGACTTCAAGGTCAGTTTTGCATGCCAAACAATCTTCTGTACATTTCCTTGTTTGTTAACTGATATTGTATAGTATAATGAGCTTTCATAGATTATATCCTCATTATTATTATTATTATTATTAATATTATTGTTCCAGTTCTTCATGCTGTAGTACTCACCACTGAGTGAAATTTATTATCATCTTGGTCATAGTGATCAGCATAAGAATTTCTTTGTACAATTACTGTAAGAAAGTCACATATTTTATGCTAAATTTTCAAGCTGAAATAAGTGTGTTTATAAATCACACAGAGAAGAACTAAATCTAAAGGACTGAAACTATACATGAATGGATTGAAGGATAACCTGTTTTATTTAAGTTTTAAACCATTTCTGAGATTATAAAATTTTCAGCAGAGACCTCTGTGCCAGATAGGAGAGTATTATTTTTTTTAAACCAAATCAGACATAGTAATGGAAGATGACAATTAGACTTACAATCTAAAAATTGCTGCCACACCATCAGGTTAGCATTAAAATTGAGATTGTATTGGCTGCAAAGAATAATCATCATTTGGAATACATAGTGTAAAAATAGCATAATCTGGGGATTTTCCATATCATATAAATTTGTCAACTTATATACAAAATGTTATTGCATTGATGAAGCCAGAAATTTGTATTATGGTAAACATAAAGTGGAAGCCTCTTGTAAAGAACCCTAAGTAAAAATGTTACCCTTTCTTTTGAAATTATATTTTGTTGTTGATTAGCTCCATTGTGTCTTTCCATGAAAATCATAATGTTGTAATTTCATGTAAATTAATTTTTAAAATATGAAATTTTCAAAATTAATTGACATCTGGATTTTACACTTACTTTGTATGTGTCTAATTTCAGGTACAGAAAGAATTTGAAGACTTTTTACATCATCCATCCAACATGGTGGTCTAAGGTATTTGTTCAATACACATGCAGAATAGCAAATTCTCTTTTGAACCAAAACACATGCCATTTGTATTTGCTTATAAATTAAGTCCAACTGCAGTCAGCATGGTTCCAGATCTGCCATCACATAATGTGCAGCTGATCTTGGTCTATGCAGTTTGTTTGAAGTAATCAAAACAAACAACATAGACACTGATCTACCATTTTCAGATTGCGATAGTAGATCAGGGTCTGTGTTGTTTGCATTTGGATTCAACTTATAAGTGAATATATATGGTGTATATTTTTCCCAGCTACCATTTGGGAAGGGAGAGATGTTGGAACAGGCTTACGTACGATGGAGAGGGAATATATAATACAACCAGACCCGGCTGGTTGCGTGTGCAAAGTGCGCAATGCACACAGGTGCCTTTTCATTTCCTGTTCATTTTATTCACAATTTATTCAAAAAAACATTTTGGAAAGGCGCCAAACATTTGTTGCAGACACAAGAAAAACACCACATACTGGGCCTGAATACAACCCAACACATGTTTACACCTGTTGCCAAACAGAACTGTTTTGTATAAAGAGTCTGTTCTGTGTAATGAGTCTAGTGGAAAACTCTTCATAAGAAATGTACAAAATAATGTGTCTAGGGTACACGTCGCTAAAAAGAGCATTAGTTTATGATACCAGGGTCATAACTTGTAAATTATTAAGATCCCTCCGCTATAATGACATACACACTGAGCATGAAAAAAACCCAAAGTTACACATGCAAAACTGGCCCTGGGGTTCATCCTTTCCTCTAGGGACTTATGGGTAAAATAACTTCGAAACTATTAAGGCCTCAACTCTCTAACCATATACAGACTTACAGATCATGAAAAGTCAAATTTAGATATGCATCTATTCTTACCTGTAAGGGCTTTCCCTTAGGGCACAGATTTTGGAGGTGGGTGGGACATAGAGGGGGAGCATGGATATGTTATTTTTCAGACACTCTAGATTGCTGTTGCAGAGTAATTTGTCCAATTTGAACATGTCCAAACTTTACAGGTTGTTTAGTTAGGGATAATGGTATCACATCATCATTAACACAGGGCATGGTTTATTCCAGAATGGAAGAACATGATGACCATGAGTATTCACACAAGATGTGGATTTCAGCAAGAGAGTTCTTGTAACTCCTTTGGTTACAGATTGTGCCATTGGATATGATCCCACTGGTCTACGTTTATATATACCCATTACAAACAAGTTTGCTGACTCAATGTCACCCTTTTTCCAGTTCACTTGACCAGAAGGTCAATTCCATGAATGAGGTATGTTCATTCCTGTGTAAGCAGTGCAGCTAGGGTTGGCTCATAAAAGGAATACCTTTGGAGAAATCCAACCGGAAATGATGGAAATGGGGACCATGGGAACAGCCTCTTCACATGAACCTTCTAGAAATGAAAGCTATCTTTCTTACCACCTTTAAGCTCTGGAGGGAAAATCAGTCTTGATTATGTTGGACAATTCTGTATTTGTGACTTACCTACTAAAATGCGGCACTAAATTGGTCAACATGTATTTGTTGGTTTGGAAGTTACATCTCCATGATATCTGACACATTCAGGCAAGTAGATATTGGTTATGATAAAGATCTATCAGACCTACTAGTCAATTTTTATTTGAATAGACCAAAATCTGTCACCCTGTTTCCAAACTGGAAACTCTCCTGGATCCTAACATGGTTCAACTCACAGAGGTTTGAGCTTTTTGCCAGGACCTCACTGAAAACCAGTTTCCTTGCAGTTTGACTTGCAGGGTGAGTGAGCTACATGCCTTCTCATTTGACTCAAACAATCTCCAGTTTAGATTGATTGGTTTAATGATCCTCATCACACAATTAGGCTTTGTAGTCAACAACCAGTTACTGTTAGTGGTCAGTCTGAGTCATACACTTCCTCTCATCTAAAGATTACTAGAGAACATCAGCCATGTAAGATCCCTTCTTTGCCCACAAGACTATTTCTAGCTGTGAAAGTGGGAAAGCAGGATATCACCTCTCAAGCCCTGTTTGGGTGGCTTACATAGGTTATATGCTCACTATACCCTAACATCTCAAACAATTGGAAGTTGCCTCATGAGGATTTCAGCTAATGAAATTAAAGCAATCTCTGCGAGCTTCGTGTTCAAAAACAATGTTTCAATTTGAGACATTATAGAAGCCATTGGCTTGCATGCAGAGTCAACCTTCTCTAGTTTTTATGTTAGGCAGTTAGCTCTACCGAGACAAATTCTGAATCTGGTGAGTCCCTTGGCTTTGGACTAGATGACCACCAGACCTAATTAAAAACCAACACAGCCACTTTGCTTCAGGTGAATCGCCAGTGAATTTTGATGGTAAGAAGATTTTAGTAATTATTTTTTAACATCACGGAGCGGTCATGTATGATGTAACTATATAGGTAGGACACTCAGCATTCCCTCCACTTATTACCAGTTCTCCTAATTTTAATATGATCAGGGAATGTTTTCAAAGGAGAAAGCGAATTTTATAGTAAATCATGTTGCACTGAGGATTATTTACTGATTCTATTACTAGAAGACCATGCCAAACACCTGTTATGCAAGCATCTTCATTGGTGGTTCATTCAGCATAAGAACTGGCAACTCCTAGTGTGGAAAGGGGAGATAAAGGCAAGAGTTATTGCCCTTTATTCTATAATATACTGTAGACAGGAAAGAGAACGTTTTTTTTTTATTTTAGTAGGGCTGGATTCAGGAGATAGCAAACATACACTCCTACTGTTGATGTGATTAGGTAAGTGTTGTTGAAGAAGCATAATGTACTATAAAATTGGCTTGTTATAATTAAAGTTAGTATTGCCTATGCCTATAGTCAGCATGGTTGAATTCTGTGTCTGATTTTAGTTGTGTTCACTCTGTAAACGAGTGAATATTTTGAATACAGATATTCATTAAAAAGTATTCTGATTTGAATTTTCAGTTATTTGTTTCAGTGGACCTGTCATTTCTATGATTTAGTTTTATGTCAGTTTAGTTTCCTTGCTAAAAATTGTATGCTTGTGAATATTTAGTGCTTGACATTTTTTGTCTTTTGCTTTTCAGCTGGCCACATGGTTCTTTACCACATTCACAGCCTCTGATATCAAGTCTAAGGTACAGAATCTGAATGGTGTCCAGTATTTGTATGCTAAGATTAACCCTGATCAACTGGATATCCCACCTTTTGTTCTGGATTATGATATACAGGTATTTCTCATATACAAAATTGCAGTTATATTTATTTAGAACAAGCTGGCCACATGTGTTGGCAGTGTTTTGTGATTTTGTTTTATAGTGTGTCCTTACTAAAATATACTGTTGGTTTACTGTATGAATATACAGTGTTGTATATTATTGTGTTAGTGTAATTGAAGAATCAGTATGATTTTATTGGTTATTTACTATTATTACCATTACAGAGGTCCCTCATTGATCCTTCCAGTGTTCTGTCCACATTCACTTTCTCTGATATGGCCAATTAGAAAGTTCTCATATCCATTGATCTCTTAGTCAAGAAAGACCAGTCATTATTTAGACAATTAGTTTGGTTGGTTTATTTGCTGACATCATATATAGGTGGAAAGGCAGTTCCAGCACCAAAGTGGCAATTTGTCTTTCTTTTCATATTGACACCACCCACAGAACATCAACCTAGCATTCCACAGGACAGACACAGTGGGTTTTCACACTGAAGTGTCAGCAATTAACAGAGATATTACACACAAGGAATGTCATAATCTCCCTCAAGGTTTTTCTTATTTTTCAGATTGAAATAAAAGAAAAGATTGTGGACATAAATTCAGGCTGCCAATAAATAATATTTAAAATGAAAATAGATAAATACAGTGTGACCTGCTATAACATGGTAGTTGGGAGCCATAGAACCCAACCATGTTATAGACCGAACCATGTTATAAGCAACCAGGTCAGTTAGCTTAAGAAAATGATGCATGTACCCCAAAAGATTTGTGCGGGGGGGGGAGGTAGGTAATAAATGCGGGTGGTAAAATACGTGCTTCATTGGCACAGTTACCATCTTAAATCGATGCGTATTAAATGGGAAATACACCTGTAGTGAAAACGGAAAAGGCATATATAATATTTTAATTTATTTAAAGAACCACGGATTGGTACATATACGTGTATACTGTTTATATATACATGTCTAATGTATAGCATGAATAGAGTATCAACACCATGTCCTTACCCACGAATCTCATCACATACATTGAATCCACAATACAAGTAATTCCATCGAAAATATGCACACTCACAGATTTAAAATATTCAATAATTTTGTCACAGGTCATATAGGTCTGAATTCAGTGGATAAACATAGTACAATCATATAATGAATGATGAAGCACGTTTACTTTTTCAGTACGTCCGAAGTCGGTAAAAGTTTGCGTTTTAAGCCGCCGTTGGTAGCTTTCGTAAGCATAAAACTTTTTCCCTGCAAAAAGGAAACTTTCACGGCACAGTAAACGTGTTCTAGTCAGGCTGGAAAATGAAAAAATCCGTCAGATTCCATTGCTTTTATTTAAGTTTGGTATTGACTTCCTTTGAAGAAAAGTTCTTTGTTTTTATTGAAGATTGTAGTCGGCTTTCTTTGATGAAAGGTACATGCATTATTGAAGTCACCTCTAAAGGACGGCTTTGGAGAACCAAACAAATGCCCATTTCTTATTGTGGCGGCAACATCAAATAATTGTATGGCATGACTGCGACTGATTTTTTTCCATTTGCTTAGTACATTTTCATAACAGTCAGTGCTTCAAAGGTAATCTGTTTTCTTTGAAATTTCAGCAAACTATTTTATCTGAGTACATTTTTAAAAAAGGAATTGGTTGTCGTTTGTAGTTACTGTTCCTCCCTGCCTGTTGAATAGACCAACAAGGAAGATGGTTTTTTTTGGGTTTTTTTTTCTTTCTTTTTTTTTACAATCGTGGTACTTACCATCCACATACAAATGTCAGTCTATGTAAATATATTAATTACTAGCGAGCGGCCGAAAATCCGACGAAAGATAGATTACGAGATAATGCCTTGTCCGGTTGATCTCTGCTGCCAGAAATGTCAACAACAAAAAAGCGGATATCTCACAACATACAATACTCATGCTAGATGTCAACATAAGCGGATTATGATATAACAATGCACTGTTAAGATGGTTTGTCAATATGGACAAAGAAATTGTTTATGTAACAATAGATAAATTTCAGTGCATTTTATATCAAGTTTGCGGCTTCCTTTCATGGGGCCTCTGAATTTCTCCACTCCAAACCAATGGTTGTATATACAAGTTTAAACAGCCAACAGTGTAGCCAATAAAAAAAAAAAATCACCAGATGGTATATTTTGCCGCCAAAAAGGAAAATAAAATCACAGTTTGCGACATTGGCGAAGCCCTACGCGATCCCTTAATAAACTTTGTACATGTCATTTTTCATACTTTTAAGAAGAAAAAGCTTTTTTCGTGTACGAGAAAAATACATATAAAATTTCAAGAGCCATGCCACGATTGTCTTGTAATTATTCATGCGCGATGTCTTCCCAAAATAATAATAAACTTTTTACGTTTTTTTTCATACATTTAAGAAAGAATTTTTTTGTGTACGAGAAAAATACATGTATATAAAATTTCGGGAGCCACGCCACGACCGTGTTATATCCAAATTCGTGTTATAACGGAGCGTGCTATAGCAGGGTCACACTGTAGAAGATTTTTTTTGGTTATCATGTGGATTTGCCATTCTTTTATATTAAAGCAGAAAATCATTGTCGTAAAAGCTAGGTTAAATAAATAAATTATTCTTAAAAATGGTTGCAATAAAGATCACTATTTAATTTAAAGATTGAAAATCAGCATCAGAAAATTTACAAAATTTTAAACAATCTATTATCAGACAAGGCTTTTTAATAATGTAAACAAGACATATGTCGATATTTTCCACATTAGTTCATTCATTGGTGTTCAGTTGAATCCTGGTTTGACATCATGACTGGTAAGGGAAATTACTGCTACATAAACAAAAAGCAACTTCTTGAAAGCATCTAGATATGAATGTGGAAGGAAACAAAACTCTACCAAATCCAATCCTCAAAAGGACTGAGTTTAGCTTTAAGATGGTGATTCAAGAGATCTGTGGAATTTAATCATCTGAATAGCATCTCCTGCTCTTACTGAGTCAGCTATACCTTGTCACATCAGTGGATACAGATGATGAAGATGATCATCCTGCCTTCTGCTGTTACAATTCCTAAGATTAAGAAGATTGCAGTGTCAGAAAATGTACCATGCTTCTTACAGTGGGTTACCTCCCTTTGGAAGGTTAATACCACTGCCATAAAGATGTAAATTTGGTGGTAAAATGCCAACTGGAGAGAACCATATACTTTGATTACTGCATCACATTTGATTCATGTTGCATTTTCTGCAGTCATTTCTCTACAGTGGCTTTACTGCAGAATATGAAGATTTTATCTAATATGGAGGAGGAAAATGTTAGGAATTATTAACTTGCTGATATAGAGCACTGAACTGTGACATTACAAGGTGACACTCAGCAGACATCACAGTATATTAGTAATATCACAGTGAAAGCACATCTGAACTGCCTTACATAGTTTGGTTGTTTATAAATCATTTTTGATTAGATTTCAGTCTGTGATATAAGTTTGATCCAGTCAATGTATTCATATAGTGCCATGAAAAGACAGTATACCCAGCATTAAGGTCTGTGTGATCCTGGAGTTAGAACAACCTTCAAATGAGATAGTGTGAGCTGTGGTGAGCATGAAAATATACAGGACCCCAGCAGTTTCGTGGCTTTTTCAAGCTCATCACTCAATGACTTTATGTTTATTGCCATTCAAAACTACCGTTTTATTCAGAGGACATATTAGGAAGTAGATATCACAGGAATTGATGATCCAGCTTGCCTAAACATGTCCTTCTTCTTTTCATCAGAAGGAAAAGAAAAGCTATTTCAACCACAGTAGTAATATCAACAGGAGCAGATTTATGTTTTGCTTACCAAGTGGGCAGTGAATATTGTTTGCAAATCAGACTCACTAGGCTTTTGTTAATGTCTCTTCAAGGTGCTAAAGGCAGATAGATAGCTTGGACAGGTTACTGATTTGAACCAGTTGAAGAGTTCACAACCCTTTCTAGGATCAAGATGGAGATTACTCAGTTGATGAGACTTTCTGTAAAGAAGGACACGTCCAATGTCAGCCTTAATTTGACAGATGCCAATATTTCACACTCTTCACCCTTCATCAAGCAAGTTTCTTTGGTTAACTTCTGAGGAACTGTGTCGAAGTTTCACACATCAGTATCTGATTCAACCTCAGTCAGTCAGCCTTCACCAAAGACAGTTGATTGCATCATTGTCAACTTCAAAAATAGCAGTACTGTTGTAGTAGTAAAATTTATCCCTCCTCTGAAAGTTTCCACATGGAAAGGATTTGCTAGCTGATTTTTTCCCCCATGTAAACTTTTAGCAGGGGGAAAGAAATGGCTGTTACACTGGTGTACCTGGATGACATCATACAAAAGCACATAGTAAGTTCAAGATATGAACCAACTTCTTTCTCTCCTTTCTTGGTTGGGTTTTCTTGTGAACAGAGAGGAATAAAATCAGTCTCAGTTCCAGTTTTTTGTCATGGAGTTTTTGACTCATCACCATTTAGCATGTCTTCCTCCAAGTACAGTTCACAGACTGTCAAACTCACCAAGTCTTTCTCCAAGAAGAGATGGATTTCTGTGAGAGACCTTTTACATCTACTCTAACTTTTCTTTGTTGCTGCAGATCCTCATCTTGGCTAGCTAATCATGCAACCTTTGCAAATGGCTCTATTAGCTTAGTGTAGTATGACTTTGTCAGGTAGATTACTGTGCTCAGATCATGAGTGTGATAAAACCTTCTTCTTCAGTGGCAGAATCAAGATCAATTCTCAGTAAGAAACTCCAGCTGGAAGTTATTGTGTGTATGGATGCTAGCATGCGAAGTTTGAATTCTCCCCGTTTGCTTCATGTATCTACAGCAAATGAAGGCTGGATGAGTATTTCTTTTGTAGAATTATCCTGGAAATGAAATAATTGCCTGTGACTTTTGGCAGAATTTATTTTTGTGTAAAAGTTAATGTCTTAATGTCAGACAAATATGTAGTCAGCTGTTACATGTGCAGACAAAGGGAACCAAATAAAAAAATCTCTATTTTTTGGCCAGGGATATACCCTTTTTAGTTACCCCTGCACCAAATCACTTTCCAGGTAGATCTCTTTCCCAGCAAAGCTTAATGTGCTAACCAACTCTTTATCAAGGCGAGTTTAGACAATGCATACCAAGCAGTATGTCCACAGTTTTGTCTTCTGTTGGGTTGTCCAATCGTCAGTCATTTAGTGATGAGGTGGAACCACAAGCTCCCTCACCTTTTGTGTACATAGTACCAGACCTAGAAGCCTTGGCATCGGAATCTCTCTCATTAAACCAGGATGGTATCTTGGGGTATGGCTTCACATCCACTGTGCCTCTTCAGAGAGGTGATTAAAAATATAATGGATTAGAAACACAAGTTGAATGTGATCACTCCTCTCAGATGGGAGGGTCAGCGATCTCTCTGATCTAGTAATCGACATTCCCAGGAAGATCCAGACAGTTCACAACCTGTTCAGAGAACCAGATCGCAGGAGTTTCTCCCCTGCCCAGACCACTTCTCCTTCACACTTTACTCTTGTCAGGACAGCCCAGTGCAGAAAGAAGTTCATATCTTCAGTCATGTAACAATCACATGTGCTGAATTGCCTTCCACTTTGAATGCATATGAGGGAGTTTAAATTAGCGTGCCTTTTCATGCTGGTGTATAGACAACAGCAACAATTCCTTGTGGGCTTCAGTTTCAAAGCTGGCTTCTTTCCATCTCTGTCTCTTCAAGGAGAAGAAATTTGCAACGGTTTTTATTAGGGCTATCGTTCCATGATTTGCAACAGCTTCAGACATTATGGGAGAGCAGACATAGGCCATGACAGGGATTACTCCGACTTTCTGCTCTCAGAACTCATTGAAGCTACATGACATGCTTCCTGATAGCCTCGGTTTCAGGAGGAATGAGTAGCATGCCTATCCATTCAACATGAACTATCTGCAGTTCCACTCAGCTAATTCAGTCAATTTAGTGGCACAGTCAGGGTTTTGTACAATCAACAATAACATTAATAAAGTAAAACTCATTAGTATATTATTGTGTAGTAAAATCCTTGGGCCAGAAATACTATTGGCCTACTTTGTTTTACTTTATATATGCTGAAAATGCTACGAATTATAAATAATATATATAGTTGTTTCTTAAAGAGTAGAAGGAAGTAGACTCACTGCCAGTAAATATTTAATATTTGTCACAGTATGTGTATTGCATTCTTGATGTATTTTATGTTCATTTACTTCATACCTTTTATTTAGGTTAAATTATACACAGAATGTTTGACATGTTAGTTGTCACTGTTATTGTTCATAATGTATCAATAAGTGTCTTCTAGCATATCTTATGATGACAGTATTTCAAGCCACAGTACTGCATAATTTATGAAATTCAGTGATAATGGTTTACATACAATGTTTTGTTTTGATCAAAAGTCAATTATGTACCATCCTGTCTTAATTTTTAGACTGTGATCACACCATTCATGATCATAATCTGTTTGGGTGAAAGTAGAGAGACTGAACATTTATGCTTTTCTTTGACTCAGATTGAATTGTGTCAGACAAGTGCTTTCAGTGATGCAAGAAGGGAAAGAAAGCTTGGTATGAATAGACCAATTTGTATTGGATGGAGGATGTTAATCTTAAGTCTTCAGCTGGATACAACAATGTATTCTAAAACTTTTAAAATAGACTTTTTTGAAATTCTGGAAGTGTAGGTGGCAATTTATGTTCCAATATACAGCAGAAAGATGCAGGCTACTGGCTTCTGTTGGAACCCCTGTATTTGCTTATTTTTTGGCATCAGGATAATCAGACGATGAATGTGTTTATTTTCATTGCATGCTTAATATGCATCTGTGTTTACATTTATTTTATCCTTTTTCAGGTGAATGGGCCAAGGTATTGTGTTCCATTTGAAAATGAGGGTAAAGAGAATCAACAGGAAGGACTTTGATATTTTGACATGTCTAGCACTGTCTTTCTTTACCATTTGGACACAGCTTGTGATGGACTGTTTGTATTTTATATGCTGGATGGCTTGTAATATAGCTAAATGTTTTTTAGACACAAATTCTGCATAAACAATTTTTACATTAATTGTTCCTGAGGATATATTTACTGTCTATAAGAATTCAAAATTGGAAAAGTTTTGTACATTTACTTCAGTATATAATCCTCTAGCACTGATGTCTCAGCAAAACTAAATACCCATTTGAAATTCCTATTACTAGTTTCTGCATATGGTGTAAACTTTATATATTCATATCATTATTATTTTCATTTGCTTGCTTTAAGTATAAGTGGCACAGATGTGTTCAGTTCTGTTCTACTGGTCATAGACAAGAACTTGTGCATTGACCTGTTGTCCATTGTTGATCAATCTGTTCATATGTCATTCAGTTAGCACAAGTCTGTTACAGTGACTGCTCCTAAGCTATGAGTATGGCCATAAAACTTCACACACACATTCATTCCATAGTCTTGTTGGTTTAAATGAAAATGGTGCTACTAAGAATCCTGTAAAACTGTCATCTTGAACACCTTGTTATTGCTACACCTCACAAATGGATGATCACATTGACATAAGGTTTTCTCAAATGACTTGTTATTATGTCCAGTTGGTCCTAATTGAATTTATGTCAATTTGACATTCGATATAGCTGAAAAGGTGACTATCATGAAAATCCTCTTAACATTATTCCTTCCGATTGATTGGTCTTATAGACAAGGGCATTTTCAAAGACATTCTTCTTGTATGATGTCTTGTTGCCCCAAACAGAATATGATGTCCCTCAGACAAACAATATGGCAACTGTAGTGACCAGTTTGAAAATCTTGTTAACACTATTCCTCATGGTAATCATATTGACATGGTGTTTTCACTAAAAGACTTTTTATGTTTGGTTTTGAATTAATGATCTGACAGCTGATAAGGTCACCATGGCAACAATCTTGGAAAATTTGTTTACACTACTCCTGAATGGATGATTGTATCAATAAAAAAAAAAATCGTCTTCTGTCTACTTGGTCCCAAATAATAATGATGCCAATCAGACCTCCAGTTTCATGGTCATGGTGACCGTCTTTTAAATCTTGTTATTGCTACTTGTTCATAATTGATAGTCATAATGATTGTGCGTCTTGACTTCTTATGATATTATTCTTGTTTATAAATGCAAATGGTGCAGGTTTGACCCTCAGGATGGCCAGTGTGGCAGCCATATCGAAAATCTTGTGATAGTTACTTTTCTCATAAACAAATGGTCATATAAACAAGAGGTATTCAGTGAAAACGTTTTACGGTATCCAGTTGGTCTGAAATAAAATTTGTGCTGATTAAAAATGGCTGTTTTATGATCACTACCTCTTTAAATTGGATGGTCATATCATCATGGTGTTTTCACTAAAACACTAATTACTCTATGTAGTTAGTCCTAAATGTAAATGACACTAATGTGACCTCCCACAATTTGAAAAATCTCATAACAGTTACTTCTAATCTGATAGTCATACTGACATTTGAACAAAAAACTTTTTTTCTTGCAGCATATAGTTAGTATGATAATACAATGATGATGATCGAATGTCCAAAATGGTTGTTTTTATGGCCAACCTGAAAAATGATTCTGTTGCTAATTCTTCTGAATGTATGGTCATATTGACAGTGGGATTTTCACTTAAACATCATTGTAGCTGTATGCTACTCATTCTGAATAAAGGTCTTGCCCATCTGACCACCATGGAGGCCATCTTGAAAATCTTAGTATTACTTTGCATGAATTGTGGCATTAACATGGAGTTTTCAGTAAAGCACCTCTTGCAATATGTAATTGGTTTTGAATGAAAATACAGCAGACATGACTACTGGGATGTCTGCACTTTTGTGAGGGAGTTTTGACCTTGGGTTCAAGTTTAAGGTCCTTGGTTGCATTTTTGTACTTACAAACACAGTGACTTGTGCATATAGAACTGAATTAGACCAGACTGTTTTTTGTTCCATTCTATATTTTTTTACTGTCCTGGCTTGTGAGCATGATAAAAGAAACAGGTTTGAAAATCAATTTTCATCAAATCCAGTTTATGGATATATCTGATAGACACCTTGAATCACACCACTTAAATAATTTTCTCCAAACAAATATTAGATTTTACCTGACTTTGTATGTGGGTATATCTTGACATTGTCTACAAGTGTAGTGATTTTCTATCGATGGTATGAGGTTCATGGTCAAAGGCTGTGATGAAAAATTTTGCACTACACTTACAGGTATCTTGTGAACATGTTAACTCGGACATGTAAGAAAATACTGTTCTTACAAAATTTAATATGCTGTTATTTCTTGAAGATATCAGATTGCTTCAGTTCTCAGATTTTAAATTAAAAAAGAACAGAAGAAATGGTCTTATCTTGGATTCCTGAGAAATCTTTTTTAGCCACGAGATTTTTTTGAAGGACTCTTGTTTCCTAAAAGTGCATGAGAAAATGTAGTACAAACAGAGCATTAGTTATAGAATCTTATAACCTGCAATACATTTATATTCTTTTCTGAGGGAGTTTGTGTCAAGGAAGAGACCACTGTACATGGTATGATACATAATATGTTTCAAAGAGTATGTTTCTTGACTTACCATATGAACCATGTCTTAATGATGTGTATGTAGATGTTAACATCAAGGATTTTGCTAGATGCTATGCTTCTATAAAAGAAACCCAAACTCGGATAGGAATGTACTTGTACCGCATATTTTTGCAATTACTGAGACCAGTGAAACATGGATTTCAGCAGAAATTGTCTTCAGATTCTGTGTTAAAGAAAGATAAGTAGGAAACTTGTGTTTCGCATGAAATTTTAAGATATGATGATATTTCTTTATAATATGTAGATTGAAGATTTAATTGAGGGAGACGTGATGGTTCAGTTTTATACAGTGTTGGACTCATAATTCTAGGATTGCAAATTCAACACCTTCCCAAGCAGTCTTCATTGGCTGCCTTGGTGTGTCTTTGGGAAAGGCACTTAGCTCCCATTTCCTGGCATGAAATAGCCAATAATGTGTTGAAATGAGCCATTAGAAAGCAACCAACAGTAAGAGCAGTCACTTTTTGTGAAAATAGTCATATTTTGTTCACTTTCTGTTCCTTAGAGATTTGTATTTTTATCATGAAACCACAGTAGTCCATATAGTTAATTTTACATGGTCGTAAGACCAAATGATCTTATCTATGGCCCTGTGTTTGTCATCATGTGTCATGCATCTGTCTGTTGACTACTTCTTGTATGACACCTTGGTCCATATTTCTGATCCAGTTTAGGTGAAACTTGGAATGCGGGTTAATATCATCAGAATTTCAGGCAAGTGTGATAATGAGTAAGATCCATGCATATGAATGAGGTGATCTTGTATCTGATTGGTTAACCTGTTGTCACTCTGGAAGCCATATTTCTAATCTGATTTGATCGACTCGGAATATATGTTTATATCATCAAGGTCTGGGATGAGTTTGATAATGAATGAACTCCATGTATACTAATGAAGTAATTTTGCATTGGCTTGACAGACTTTGTTAGCCCTCTAGAGGTCATATTATGGATCCAGTTTTGATAAAGCTTGGAACATATGATGTTATCATTAAAATCTAAGATTTGATAATGAACAAAGTTCACACTTACTGATTATGTGATCTTGTGAGATAGTCACATTTTAGATCAGATTTCAATCAAACTTAAAATATGGACATGTCATCAAGAGCTTGGATGTGTTTGAATATGAGTGGGAACCATGCATATTAACAAGTTAACCCTGCATCTGATTAGATAGGTTTGTGACCACCTTATGGGTCATACTTCTGATCCAATTTGTATCACTCTGGGAATATATGCTTATGTCTTTAAGATCTTGGACAATTTTGATAAATGCATTTGATTGGTTGAGCTTATTAAGACTTTAGAAGCCATATATCTGATCCAGTTTTCTTGAAAATTGGAATAAGGACATATATGATCAAAGTCTTGAACAAAATTGAATTTGATCAGGATCCACAAGCATAATCAATGAGGTGTTATTGCATCTGATTGGCTAAGCCTGTTGCCACTTAGATTGATAATATTTCCATCTGACTTTGATGATAGGCAGTATTAATGAGATACATTTGCATCTGATTGGCTAAGCCTGTTGCCACTCAGCTTGATAATATTTACCATCTGATTTTGATCCAAGTTCAAACATAGGCAGTATTAATGAGATACATTTGCATCTGATTAGTGGAGCTGTTACCTCTGTAGATCTGGAGACAATAGGTTTCATAATACTTCTGTAAGCCTTAGTATCTTGACTTAATCTTCAAGATCTTGGATTACTGCCATCTTAATCTTCAAGATTTTGGTTGACTACCATCTAAATTATAAAGATCTTGAATGACTGCCATCTTAATCTTCAAGATATTGGATGACTACCATCTTAATCTTCAATATCTTGGATGGCAACCATTATGAGCAAGACATGACATATTAATTATGTGAGTATTTTGAGAACAAATTTATATCAGTGTATAGTAAAATAGGTTAAATGAATATGATATAAATTTTTGGAGATAATTTACTTAGGGTTCTTAAAATACTTCATAATCCTATTTAGTGAAATGGTCAGTTGTAAAGTTAACTATTCCAGGTGAGTGATATCAAGCCCACTTGTGGCTTTTATTTGCAGTTAGTGTCAGAAACAGAAAAATTGCAATCTTTTTTTGTAACACACTATCCTATATCTGTCATGAGTCAGTCAGTGTGCTTCATGTCAACCTGTAGACACATTTTTCCTGTAACTTACCTACTTGCTTAAGTTTAATTTGCATAACTGTCAGACCAATATTGAGTCTAATTTGCATAACTGTTAGACCAGTCTTCTTGGATTTCATGGTTGATACAGACCATGAATTTGAAACCCCGACAAAACATAAATACCTGTAAAGAACATTGGTTCTCATTTCATCAGTAATAGATCCACAGGTGTTAGTAGTAATGAAATGTTGATGTCTGTAAATTGAAGAAAATTGATGGTAATGAAAACATTAATATCTCCAAATCCAAAAAAATTAAATGTAATGAAAATTTATTATTTGTGAAATTTCTGCTGAAAAAACTCTCAAAAAAATGTAGGCGGTAGTAATTCCCTTTCTATCCAGGGATTAGTTAGGACAGTTAAAACTTTTTGTCAGAGTTGAGGCTATTTAATTCATTTCAATCTCAATGATGATCAGACAGATGTTTTGATAGGTGATAAATATAAGGTTATGAAAACTATTTTGTTTTAGTACATGCTATATTAAATTTAATGACAAAACTATGTGTTGTACAAAATGTGTCAATTCTTGTCACTTTAATCTTTCTCTTCAAGTATTTTTGGTCTGTAGCTCAACAAATACTGCATGGTTTGAGGAAATTATGGTAATTTGTAGATGAGACAGTTCCCCACCCCATCCCCCCTATTCAAAGATACATAGACCAAAGTGAAAAATGAAGTTCATATATCTTTTGGGGATTGGCTAACCTGTTGATAACATTGCCATGATGTCCTTCAGCACCATGAAATATTTATTATATTATATTAAATGAGTATCATATCATTTGTGAAATATGCAATAGCCCAGCAAGATAGTAATGAATAACTCCCTGTACACTGCATTTGACTTGTACACATAAATGGGCCAGATAAAGTGTGCAATATATATATACAGAAATGGACTAGGCATACCAAATCACATTGTATGGATTGAAAAGTTACACATGGTGAAGAAGGAACTTAAATGTATCTGGTATGATGGTCCCCCAATTAAAGGTCCCCCCACCCTCCCCACCCTCCTGGCCAACTTCCACATTCTGTTAATGACCAGAATCCTGTGGCAAGAGGAGTTTATGTTCAAAAGTACACCACTAGGACAGTCTGATTGGTACGTTATTTTTGAAAAATGTTAAATTTACCCGTAACAAGTAGACACATTAGGTTTCCAGATGGAAATCTCAGGAATGTTTGTTGATTTATAAATTTAACACAGTGGTATTTGTTCCAGCATGACAATAAAGTGTCTAATGTAAAGGTAAATGTGATTATTCTCAATTATATATGTTCATTATGTCTTGTTTTGTCACTTTGATAATTTCTGGTTAATATTTTCAACCAGTGATCATCATCATTACAAAAGCTAACCACTGAGAAGTACAGTATTGTTTAGCTTAAGTCTTATAACAACTGGTTGCCATAATGTATCAGATGGTATGTTAGCCATTTTGACTTGTCTCTGATAGTGAATGAAATGTATTTGGAAGGGTGCCAAACTAACATTAACTGATGATGTGGTAAGTTCGCTTTCTTTGTAAACATAGAGTATTTCATTTAATGACTCCAAATATTTTGCAAGTGAAGGAATTAAAATTATTGCAAAAAGTGCAAAATGGCATCAGACATTTTTAGGTTTTTGAGGAAAAGTGAAAGCCATTTGACTCAGCATAGAGAGATAGAGTTCTTGATAATTGCTGAGAAATCTGACATCAGAAGGATTCCAATAAACATCATCAGTTATATATTTGACAGCAGTGGGAAAATGGAATGGGCATCAAGTGGTAGTTATAGCAGTATATTTGTGTGCTGATTCTGTTGACGAGATTTTCAAATGATTTGCACATTAATTGATGAATTTTCATAATTTTTTAAAAATAACAATAGATTGCATAACATGAATGTGATTTGGAAATGAAAATATTAAATATGTAAAAATTAGTTATACCTGTCTTCATTTATACGTAATTATAAATTGTATCCATGCAATCCAACTATAGAAAGAGCACCTTTCTTACAGGGGGACCACTGTATAATTTATAACATCTCAAAATAAAATTTCTACTTAAAACTTATCAATGATGATTTTTTTTAAATGTGGGTGTCGTCATTTTGATGAAAATGTTTGACTTAA
Source organism: Megalonaias nervosa (assembly GCA_016617855.1). Classification (NCBI taxonomy): domain Eukaryota; kingdom Metazoa; phylum Mollusca; class Bivalvia; order Unionida; family Unionidae; genus Megalonaias; species Megalonaias nervosa. The sequence continues at coordinate 18,684 of JAECUM010095517.1, forward strand.
ATAGCAACTTTAATCCACATTTAAAATTTTGTCCTAGTATTTCAGTGGGATTCTGTTTAGAACTTTTGCAAGTTTGTAACTAGAAGATAAAATTCCACTTACGATGCTACCACCAATTCAGATCATTAGTATTTTTAATAATGTTGCAAAGTTTTATTCATTAATTAATACACCAAAATACTGTAGTATTTATGTAACTGTTTAATGTGGAATGTATATACTGCAAATAATTCTTCAATATTTGCCTGTCAAAAGACACAGGAATTATAAATCGATTATTAAAATTCATTAGTTAATCATTTGCAGGTGTGTTTATATAATTTTAACAATTATTTTGAAGTTTTCATTTTCATTTTTGTTAGCCCAGCTTCTCAGAGTTGTTTACACGTCAAAATGTTCATTTTTTACCATATTCTAATGACAAATTATGTGAAAAATACATGCGTTGAAGAAGGACATATACAAATAATGTCTGGGACATTTCAGTTAACCACGATTAAAGCTATTGGTTTGTCTCATGTTGTTGATTTATGAGAAATAATCATTGTGTCATTGTATATATTTGTTCAGTGTAATTATGAACTACAGTTCAACTACTTATGATTGCTTGTTAAATGTTGTAGTAAAAAAATAAATACAAAATTGATATTTTTACATAGTCTACACTCCAGGTATTCTAAAATCACTAAATGTTTATAGGATTGTATGCATTTTCTTGCACTAGGGGTCATTACATAGAAAAGTTTGGCATAAACTGTAACTAATATGGCATAAAGTGCCCTGTAACTAATATGGCATAAAGTGCCCTGTAACTAATATGGCATAAAGTGCCCTGTAACTAATATGGCATAAATTACACCATAACTAATGTGGCATAAAGTACACTGTAACTAATATGGCATAAAATACACTGTAACTAATATGGCATAAAATACACTGTAACTAATATGGCATAAAGTTTCCTGTAACTAATATGGCATAAAGTACACTGTAACTAATTGTCTCTAAAATAACAGCTGAGTGTTTGAAAACTGCTACAATTTGTATAGTTTGAAGATCGTAAATCTTGTCTTACCAAACCCCCCAAAAAAGTTATTTCAGTGAATTAATATGACACAATTATTTAGATTTCAGCAGCTTTCCACAATCAAAAGCCGACATGGCTGATTTACAGCTGGTTGTAACATATTCAGTGTTTCACAGGGTTTTGTATACATGTATTTTTATCGTCTTCTTTCTTGTGACTGTTATTGTGATTAATTATAAAATTCTACAAGCATTCTTCCTTTTACTGTTTCATAAGAGACATGCAACCATGTCATATTTCCAAGAGTTCAGTGTTACAGTATGACTTGTAAAAATGACATCATATTGCTGATGTCATAATGATCAAGTCATTTTGAGCTGCACAGTGAGCATTGATTTTAGAAAAGTAGACTTCCTTAAATGGTTTCTTGTTATTAGCCGAGTTTACTGATGTAATCATTTCTGACAGATAGTCTTATCTGTATCCCATTGTTTTAGATGTAATTAGAAAATTAGTTCATTTGGTTATTGAATCATCTCCAGTAAATGAATAGCTTGCAATTCACTCCATATGTATGAAGCAAAGAATACTGTATAATTTATATATAGTATCATAGTTACATGTCTATAAACACATAGATATATGAGATTTGTCTTGTCTTATTTATGTTGCAGTGTGAATATATAATCCACATTGTAACATCGTAGATTTTAATATCAACAATAATCAATGCAGAAATAAAACACTAAAGGAGTTGAAAATCTGTGTCCAGTTGATACAGTCTTTTATATACTGCAATAAGATGGAGCGTATTATGTTGTCATGTTCTACATCCATCTGTATGTTACAAATTAGTTACCTGCACTATAACATTTGCTGTGCATCATCTACAGTTACCAAACTTTGTGGATGGCTTGTACTTGGAGTAAGAAAAACCCCTATTGACTTTGGGATAAAAAATTCAGTGGTTAGAATCACTGACAGAACCAAGGAAAACAGTTTCTACACAATCACTTGAGTACTTTGTGTATAGCATGCACATGGGGTAAGGAAGAACCCTATTGATTTCAGGGTCAAATGTTAAGGGCACTCTGATAGAAGGAAAATGGTTTCTATACAATAAATGGATTTCCTCATAATCTAGAGTTACCAAATTTTATGGGTGGTTTGCAGTTGGTGCAGTGAAGAATAGTATTGATTTTGGAGTCTGAAGCTAAAAGGTCAAGTTCACTGTGACTGACAACGTAAATAATTGTTTATTCGAAATAACATAAGTTCTGTACAGTATATTTCATCCAAACCTTTTGAATGGCTTGCACTTGAGGTAAGGTAAAAGGTCATGATCTCTGACAGAATAAAAGTGGTTTCCATACAATAGTTGTACGTGACAGACCTGGCAAAATTTTGAGGCTGACTTGGGCTTAGGGCTACAATGAAACCTATTGATTTTGTGATCAAATGGTAAAGGTTATGGTCACTCTGAAAGAATAAAAATGTACATGCACATGAATATCAGTTATCTGCATAGAGGGCTATTAAACAGGGGGCAAGTATATAATGTGCCATTCATTGGATTTTTATCATATAATTATTTAAATAATTATCAAACTTTTCATCATTTGATTTATTATTAAAAATTGTTGAACACTAAAATACATAATCTATGTCATTGTCTAGACAACAAACCTAAATTCATTAGTAAAATTTTTAAAGTAAAGCAGAGCTAGCTATATGCTTTGTTAGGTCAAAGAGAGCACCAGATGGAACAACGTAAGTGATGGTCTTTTAGGGCAACTGGGGCAATAGATGAAACAACTTAAGTGATTGTCTGTTAGGGAAACTGGGGCACCATATGGAACAAATTGAGTAATGGTCTGTTACGGCAACCAGGGCACCAGATGGAACAACTTAAGTGATGGTCTGTTAGAGCAGCCAGGACACCAGATGGAACAACGTAAGTAATGGTCTGTTACGGCAACCAGGGCACCAGATGGAACAACTTAAGTGATGGTCATGCTGACACCAAGGCCATATTTTGTTCTTTACTTCATTAGTAACTTAATAAAAAGCAATATCATGATACCTATAGAAAAATCTACAAATTTTACCAACTTTCTAAGAGTAAAATCAGAAATTGTTAGGGAGTAGTGGTAACCTAGTGAGTTGAGGGTTACACTAGTAATCCAAGTGCTGTACTTTCGATACCTACTTAGGTCAGCACATTTTCGCCGTGTTTATGTGTCCACGGTAAAGACACTTTGTTCCCATTTCCTTGGCATGATATAGTCTTTAATGTCTTAAAAGTGACATTAAAACCAGTCAAGCAACCTGAAATTATTTGGTGAACCTCTGTGAGAAGAAAGCTCTCATCTGTAAATATTTTGCAATTGACATCCTACTTATAATCAATCATCACTAATTAACTTCCATCTTTTGAAATTGAAATTTTGAGAGTATTTAATATGTTTGTTTTTTGTTGCATATTATATGATTGTCTACAATAACGTACTATATCTACTCAAGTTGACGAGCTCAAGGAATACTGGGTTGAATTGTCTGAAACAATTTGTACCTGGTTTATCAACCAACTCAGCTCAACTTCATTTGCACTCAAGTTAATTTAAAACTACGTATCAGACATGTGATCAATACAAATGACAGTCAGTTGGATCTGGTGAAGGAAGAGCAATAATTGCACTAATTTATATGACCATGGAAATAAATGACATGAGAAAATTGCATCAACCCCTTTAGTGTGTGTGTGATTTGGATTTTTAACATAGCTTTAAAAAAATTTAAGTCGTATCACTACAATGTCTGCAATGTGGCAGTTTATAGTGATTTCTAGCAATGGGGCATCATGTTGCAGACATGTAGCATGATGTCCCACTCAGTCACATTATTCTGACACCAGGCCGACCAGTCCTAACACTAACCTCTTAATGCTGAGCACCTTGCGATGCAGCTGTTAGTACAATTTGTATAAGTCTTTGGTATGACTCAGCCGGGGTTTGAACCCGAGACCTACCGCATCCGAGGTGCACGCTCTAACCACTAGGCCACTGGAGTGGTCTCATCAACCTTTAGTTAAAAGAGGATTAAAATTTACTATTTGTCTAAATCTGCTAATATTTCTTGAAATGCTAAATGGCAAACAACAAAGATCCTGCTCTGCCACAGCATAATGCACCTGCAGATCAGGGTTATGCTGTTTGTTCTACTGATTATTCTTAACAAGCTGCACAGACCCAGATTGCAGTTGACTTATAAGCGAGAATATGCGGTATGTACAACAACTACCTACTTTTGAATATATCTAAATGAATGGAGATAATATTTGATGTGTAAGATTTCTGTATCTTTATATATTGTGCTAATATGGTATGCATGGATTTACACCTGATTATTTTTCATTCTAATATCGAAAGGATCAATCATTAAGTTAGTTGCATATACTCTCCACATTTTACACATCTGCTTGTTTTCATTGCAAAATGTTAGATTTTACAGAAAGGGAACGGTGGTTTTTAAGCCATCCCCGTTGAAATTAGTTGCTATTGTATGTCCACCATAAGGCGAAGCGAAGCTTATTTTGATATTCATCCATCTGTCTATCTATCCGTCAGTTACCATTTCATTTCTGCACAATAACTTTAGTTGTAAATTATCTACAGTTACTAAACTTGTGGATGGCTTGCGCTTGGTGCAAAAAAGAACCTTATTGATTACGAGTTCAAAAGCTCAATGGTCACATTCACTGTTGTTGAAGGAAGGAAGATGGTTTCTGCACAGACTTTTCCCAAACTTCAAGTACGGATTACTTTTAGGGAAAAGAATGAACTGTAAATTTAGGGATCATATGTCATGGTCACTCTGATCGAAAAGAAAAACTGTTGTTGAAAAACATTTAATATTGTTTCTCGTTCATAAACTCACAAGCGATGTCTTTTTGTGAAATGATGGTAGAGCATATACTGTTACCATTTTCATCTGTATGTACATTCATCAGTTTATTTAGGTACCATTTCCGGCACTTTAAATGGGCATAAGTGTTCCATCCCTAGTTCCACGCTATGTAATGCTGACAAGCAGACCAGAATGCAAAGTTGCATCATTTGTTTTAAATAGTTTGTTTTATTTATGACTTAAATTCACATTCATATACATGAGTATTTGAACGTGTAATTAATTGGATGCATTTGCCATTTTATTTAAAATCATTACTCATTTCTGAATTTGGTCCTTTTTTGAAGTGTGCAGGTTTTGGGGATTTTTGTCGTTGTTGTTTTGCGTTTTAACAAATGGCGACACAGATATAACTTTTAAGGCAGTGATGGTATTGTCGTCTGCAAAATTTGTCTGTTAAAGTTATTATTTTAAGCGCTTTTGTAAATCAAGCAAATAAGTTGGGGTACAATATAATATTGTGTTCAGGAGAGACGCCTCGTTCTGAAGAACCATTGTCAGTCTCAGTAGTGATATATACATTTTTTTAATTGTTTTATATATATATATATATATATATATATATATATATATATATAAAATCGATTCGGGTTGACTATCACTTCCCTCCGCTTTGCTAAGGCGAAACCTTTCCTCTTACAGCAGCGAAAGGTAGCTTGTACGTTGTATATTTTCTGCAACGAGATAATATAACGAAAATTCAACTAGAAACGTGTGATAGTCACGTATGACTGAACGGTCGACATTCGGCATTAATTTAATCAATCCTTGTTGCCAGTCACAAACTGAATGACGGTCTATCTCTTTGTACAGTTCTCTGCTTACTGTGGTAAAAATCTCAGTATCAAGCAGGGCAATGAGAATACATACAGTCCCTGTGCAAACTCATACAATATTACTAACACTGGCACGTTTCACTTGTCAAGAATTGTGATAGTCGCAGGGTTTAAGAGTTCCGCACACTCCGAAAAGTTCTGTAGACACCCTGGGGATTGTTTCACTAACACTTGCGTAACTTGTGCACAAAGTTAGAAGTTACGCACGCCGTAACTTAAGCAAAGTGAGCATTTCTCGAAAGTGTACGTAAATCCGATACATTGTCGCAACTTGCACACGTGCCACAACGTTTAATCCTGTTACTCTTTAGGGATAGGAGACATGAAATGTATCCTTAGTGTTGTAAACTTCCAACACGAATGACAGCTTCTCAGACGACAAAACCATCTTATCTGACAACCACAATAGCGGAAGTAGATTCATGGTCTAGAAAATGGTCTTAGAGGAAACTTTAGTGCCTAAGAGACGAAATTATGACAAACTATCAGAAGCTTTATTCTAGCCATACCTCTACAATTACAGAGAAAACTACAGACAAAATATACACAAGTAGAAAGATATTCATAACAACTAACAACGGACATAGAAATATAATAGGTTACTAACAACAGCGGAAAAGTAAATGCAGTTAGCAGTGTATTAATAATAGCAAAATGAAAGATAATTCATTCTATATATAGTTTGAAGAAAATTTTGTGTACGTTTTTTATATCAACATCCAAGTTATAAGTATTGTAATTAGGATTTATTATGCCAATCTCAACATAAGCATAATATTTGTGGTTTGATTTTTTCTGATTAATATAATTTTGAATTAATATGTTGTTATTAGTGTTCTTTTGAAATTATTTCACTTTAATATTACTGTACCAATCAATATCAAATTATTTAGCTCCATGTGTAGATACCTTGACAACTTGTACATACCCTAGCAGCTTAATGGAGATTGAAGTGGAGAAATTGCTCTTACAAAGAAGAAAATTGTAAATTCTTGAAAAAATGTATCAGCTGAAAAAAGAAAATTATGATGATGTAACGTAATAGTTCTCTGTGCCCCCCCCCCAATATTTTGTGTAAGATATAATTAGTCAAATGGCATTCAGTGCTTACTTTCTGTAAATCAGGTGTATTATAAAGTGTATTTATGTGTAGAACTTATATATCTTACTTTTCTATGATCACTATTAATCTATTATCACTATTATACAAAATATTGCCTTTCAAGTAGTTCACAGATTATAAACTGTGTTTCAAAATCATCTCAATAGCATAAGTCTGATAATCTTTCACTTTCATTGACAAGGTTATCAAATATCATTTCATCATCAATGTCTTCATTGTCATCACTATCATATTCTATAGGGAAACTTTTCATCAGTGGCCTTGTTGTGCAGTTTGAAGACAGCTGATAATCTTCACTCTTCACACAGTTTGGGGGGCTGGTTGGGTAGGTGCCCTCCTATTTTATGGAAACACCTATAATACAAAAAACAAAGCTATAAATTCATATGAATAAAGATAAAACAAAATTTCACTTGACATTGTTTAGTCAACAGTCATACTTGAAAATCTTATAGTTTGTAATTAGAATATGCATGAAATATTGTGGCAGAAATAATAAAATATTTGTTTACAATTTAGATACAATTATTTTAAAAGTAATCTCCTGACATAAACCTTTAATAAGATCATTTAGTGGAGTTGTAGGACTCACGGTACTAATGCTATGAAAAAATGGAAACCAGTCTACAAAAGGGTGGTGATAAAATAGAGTATATATGGGTTTGGCAGTCCAAGATTGGTTAATAAGGAAAGTTAGAGTGTAGTAACAGTGTATCCATAGGGGTGAATACTGAGAGTCAATAATCCCCTTGGTGTGAGAATTGGGAGTTAGACTGGGTAAAAAACAAACTTTGGTATCAAACTTGGAGATCAAATTAAAAGTTTGAGGGTCCTTGAAGCACAAATGAGGGTAAAGGGAAAACTGAGTAAATATGATCTTTTTAGAGCTAATCATAGCTTTAATGAAAAGAAAAAGAGACAATTTAGTGATGTAATTTCAGTGTTTTACAGACTTGAGTTTGGAAAATGCATTACTGAAATTAGCACCTGACTCTTTAGCACAAAATTGAAAACACATGTTTCAAACACATGTAGATCCAAAAAATGCTACAGTCCATATTGTTTTCTTTACACAGAAGCTGTCATCAAGGATGTGTCTGTACTGATAAATATAGGTTTGCTGATGAGTGCTAAAATAATCAAGTTATTGAAATTTTAATATCAAGGTGCTTGCAAAGCTTTAATATGGGAACTGAATTAGTACTATGAATCCTATAGAGAAAATGAGCCATACAGTGGTTCCACATATGCATGTACAATTAATATTACCATTAATGCAAAATTATGGTTCTATTTGTGGATAACAAGCAAGATGAATGCCTTTTGTAAACTTCTGAGTTACTTCAGTGGGATATTAAACTCACGTTCAGATATATTGCCATGAAAGGAGAGGGAGTGAAGTGAAAATTTAATTATGTTGTAATACATGTACATGTAGATGGTCACCTTGCCCTTTTACTCATTTAATGCATAATATGACAAGACTGGTAATGTATTGTAATGGAATTCAGTCAATTCTTTCTCTCATGGAGGTGTATTTCATGTATTTCATAACATCATTTAGTAATATAGGTGAATACAAAAACCTGTACCTAAATCTTAATGTGCTTGCTCCATTTGCCCGCACCACAGTAACTATAGTTTTGAGTGGACATCATTATACCTCTGTTCTACCACTGACCTTGGTTTGAATATGGGAGTAATTAGCCAAGGTCATTGTGCGTACTCTGAATCCCCAACAAGCCACTCATTTCCATGGTCCTCCATGTGTTCACTCAAACCAGAATTCTTTATCATCAAAAATTAATTCATGCACAGATCCAGGACATTTACAAACTAAGCTGACAAATCTGAAGCATATATATATATATCCGTCTGTTGGCATCCGTTAGTCTCGAGAGACGATGGAAATGTGCCCATGAGAGGTATTCCGGTTGGCAGTTGTGCAGCGTCTTCTGTGGCTATGGAGCCCCACACGGGAGTGGCAATCCTTGCTGCAGTTGCTGCACTTGAAGGTTAAGTCTGGTGTGGGTTGGAGCTGCCAACCCACACCATATATATATATATATATATATATATATATATATATAGTTATATATTGTTACCACTCTACGGTCAAAAAGTAACAGAAAAGAAGCAAAACCAACAAGTTTTATAAAACTTAACAATCAATTTAATTATCAAAGTTATAAATGAATAAAGAGACCTAGCACAATGAATTGAAGCCACAGATTTATTCTTGAAACATCGATATCCCATCAGTCACTGAGAAAATACACCATAGGCACAATTTGAAGTCTTATTATTAAGATCATTATTACTAATCGTCAACACAAACATAAACATCTATTTACAAATCCTGTGCAGTATTATGCTCAAGTCTTGTAGGCCAGACTTAACTAAAGATATTCTGTATGCATTAGGAATTAGAATTATACAAATTAGATACAATCATGTACCAGAAGTTACAAAACATTAAGATATACATTATATATATATATATATATATATATATATATATATATATATATATATATATATATATATATATATATATTTAATAGGTACTGAGAATATGATCTTGATAATAAGGTAATTCATTATTGTGAGTTAACATGTACATTTTAATTGTTTTCAGATGAAATTAAAATTTCCACATAAATAATCAATAATTAAAAAGGTTTCTTTAGTTACAATATATGATATTTAATACTATTTCATGGACTATACTGCACATGCATCCAGGTAAATGTTTATTCATGTATTGCAACATTGGTATGTTGTTTAAAACAAAATGCATATGTCATTTATGTCACATATTGTTTGAGGTATGATTGATATTTAAACATACCTCAAACAATATGTGACATAAATACCCAAACAAGCCAGCTTATGTCAGTAATGTCCATGTGTCAGTTGCCTCCTGCAAATTTTATAAGAGTTATTGACTTCAGTATATGACTAAATCTTGTGAATGCAACTAGTTTCACATTTTTCTTAATGCATCACCATGTTAATTGGTAAATGTTATGTTCATCATCTTAAGATATGAAAAAATACAATAAGTCCTGCATTTTATCACAGATATCAATGAATTGTTGTTAATATTGTAAACACCACCTGAATATCATCATGTTCATTGATTATTATGATTATTAATACAGTATTAATGAATGGAATAAATAATTTATCATTTTTAATTTACTTGCCTGATTTATTTACCATTTCATAGATTTCTGTTCTTTTAGAGCAGCTATAACTTACTGTTATTTCTGCAAGTATTCATTTGTACATGTGTGTGTGTGTGTGTGTGTGTGTGTGATAGAAAGAGATAGTGTGTAGTTGTATCAATGTATATATTACAGTTGTGGTGATATAGAAATAAATACCTTTAGATTTAGTCCTCATAATATATTGTTATGTATATTTAATTCATATTGTTTGTTGGCTTTTCTAAATGATTATATGTTATATACATCTTAATTTTTACTTGACCTTGCCCAAAGTCAAGTTCATGGTGTACCTGACCAGTGACATTTATTTTGTAAACAAGGTAATACATAACTAATATTTCTCTAAGAGTATAGGTTAAATATTCAGATCATTATATTTGGAGGTAAACATGCTTGTTTGAATCCGAGTCTAGGACATGGTTTTTCACTTGGAAATTCCTAAACTTATTGAAAACTTTAAATGTTTTAGAGAGGATACTGACCTGCATCCTGGCTCTATTATTGTGTCATGACATTTTATATAACGTTGTTTACTTGAAAACAATTACTTATTCTTGCCTTAAGATCTGAAGCAGAATCAGACTTATTGTTGTATTCAGTTTTTATTTTTGTTGGAATTATTATTCACTGTGCTCAATATTATTATTAGACTAAAACATTAATTCAGAATTATAGGGACTACAGGCACATCAACACATTCAATACTGGAACTTATCTGGAACAACACTGGAATTCGATTTGAACTTCAAATGTTTGGACTTGTGATAGAACTTTTAGGACTATTTGGGATTTAATTCACAACACTGGAAATATTTACTTTGTATTTTAAGGAAATAAATCATTTGTTGAATTTTACACAACCTGATGGTGTTTGCTCTTTTCTGTCACTTAATGTAAAACCATTGAGTCATAACAATATTTTCATGAAACACATATATTAATTTTATTAAATGGTGAAGAATGAAACATCAGAATTTTTTTGGTATATACATTGCTATTATTCGCAATAATAAATGTTTATAGTAAGAGATTGATAGGTTTCTGACTGTTTGGACCAACCACACATGGCAAAATGCCAACAGGTACTCATCTAACCTGGACTGGTGTTAAATTGAGTTGTCAATGCCCCATTGGAATATCTGCTGCATGATAGCTTATTGACATTTGCCTCTCTGATAGACACTGTCAGCAGAGCTGGGAAAACCCTGCATGGTGTTGATTGTAGTGGTCAATGGGTCAATATTTGCTATATGATTGACATTAGCCCCTCTAATGGACACAGTCAATAGAGATGGGGTAACCAAGCCTGGTGTTGATTTGAGTGGTCAGTGGGCCATTGTGATGTCTACTATACATTTTCTCTATAATACACATTGACAATAGAGATGGGGTAGCCAAGCCTGGTGTTGATTTGAGTGGTCAGTGGGCCATTGTGATGTCTACTATACATTTTCCCTATGATACACAGTGACAATAGAGATGGGGTAACCACGTCTGGTGTTGATTTGAGTGGTCAGTGGACCATTGTGATGTCTACTATACATTTTCCCTATGCTACACATTGACAACTGAGATGGGGTAACCAAGCCTGGCATTGATTTGAGTGGTCAGTGGACCATTGTGATGTCTACTATACATTTGCCCTCTGCTACACATTGACAATTGAGATGGGGTAACCAAGCCTGGTGTTGATTTGATTGGTCAGTGGACCATTTTGATGTCTACTATACATTTGTCCTATGCTACACATTGACAATTGAGATGGGGTAACCAAGACTGGTGTTGATTTGAGTGGTCAGTGGGCCATTGTGATGTCTACTATACATTTTCCCTATGATACACATTGACAATAGAGATGGGGTAACCAAGCCTGGTGTTGATTTGAGTAGTCAGTGGGCCATTGTGATGTCTACTATACATTTGCCCTATGCTACACATTTACAATTGAGCAGGGTTAAAGAGAGTCGTTTGATTTCAAAAGTGTAATGACAGAAGTTGTACCTTATTTTAAACAGCACCTCCTTATCCCACCCTCACACTTAGAATCATCAGAAAGAAATTGATATAACGACAGATTTACTTATCAGTATTTCTGCCTGTATTTATGTATGTATATTTTATTTCCTTTATGCTCTCTTGCCATCTCAGTTAAGATCATCAGTAAGTTGGGGGGGGGGGGCATTTTTAAAGAAAATATTATATTACATCTAAAGAAGATGCACTTTAAAGGACACAAAATTGATATTTAATTTGTATTTTTTAAGAACTGAATGCAATTGTCTATGAAACTGCAATAACTATATTTTTTTTTAAGCAATGGATGAAATTTTCTGGAAATTGCAAAAAACAGTCTACAGTGTAAACTATTAACATTAACCTTTTATTACATATAAAAATTCATTTTTATGATAATCAAATTGGAAGAAAATATATCGCTGAAATAATATAATTAAATTGGTATAAAACAAATACTAATGTATATGAGAGCCACATCCTTATACTTCCCCCTAATCGAGCCTCTAATAGTTCAAGAGGTATACTTATCGGTAGCTAGAATTGGGTTACAGCCCACATTTGCCAGTGTCTTAATGAACAATTTTAAATGTTTATTAAATGCTGGTAAACCAAATCCCACCTAACCCAGAAAAATAAAAATCATTTGGACGTTTGTTGTAAAGTTAGTAATTTTGTTGTAAGCACTGGAGTCGGACGTTTATCAATAAAACACGAAAGATACAAAAAATATTATCTATACTTAAATGTGTGACAACACGAAATAACCTTATCTATAGTATAATTTATATTTTTAGTACATAGGAAGTTATTTGGTGTTGTCGCAAATTTTAGTAGTGGTTTTTAGGGGGGGGAGGGGAATAAAACGTCAGACTCGTTTAGGATAATAAACTGTCAGCGGTCTTCAAATGATACATTTGTATGCATCGTAGTGACATATATTTACGTTCTGCAATACAGGAGAAGATGTATTTGGTCCTTTGTTGTACAATTAAATCACTGCATTGAAAAAAAGAATATTGGGAGGAGAGACAATACATTGCCAGTCTCAAGACGCACAGTTGTAAAGACTCAATTATACACAACGTTAAATGAAAAGCTAATTAGAAAGCAATTCGGCATGCTTTTTGTATATTACTAATTGTATCGTTTAAAGAGTTTTAAGTTCGTGTTCTATTTCACACACACACACACACACACACACACACACACACACGATGCATAATGAGTATTCTTTCAACACCAAAATAATACCCCACTTAACCCCCTGCCAGCTAGCCAATTCTCATTGGGCAAGAAAATGCTATTTTTAGCAGGGTATTTACGAGTGGAATATTTAAATTTAAATTTACGAGGCAAAATGCAAACCTGAATATGTGCTGGTATAAGATGAGATCTCTTTGTTGGTCTCTGTATTATCTCACACCAAATATGTCAGTTGCAGAAAAATGTCTCTTTTTGAGAAGTACGTTGTTCTGGAACAATCAGTACATTATACTTGATTCTGAGACTCCTTCCTAGGAAGTGGATTCCAGTGATCCAAGTGGTGTGATGGAAGCTACAAGCCAGGGAGAAGGACGGAGTCATATATACTAAGTACTGAATACTTGATAACGAATTGGAAAAGTTTATGGACATGATTTCAGAAGATGGATAAAGACAAAGGAACTGAATATTTGATAACGAATTGGAAAAGATTTTGGATATGACTTCAGAAAATGGATAAAGACAAAGGAACTGAATATTTGATAACGAATTGGAAAAGATTATGGACATTACATGGAATACACTGAAAACGAAATGGACACGAAACAGATATCGGAGTACTACGTAAGAAATGGACTCTTGATTTAAAAAACTTAGAAACGAAGATTTTAACATTTTATTCATAACTGCATAGAAAGAAATGAAACAAATTTAAGATTTGAGTATACATGAAAGTTTTTGAGTATGCATATCTGTGAAATATGATACAGATTTTGTTCAAGACTTGAGATATAATGATAAATAATACTGACTATGGACTAACAGACAGCCTCTAGAATCTTTTTGACTTCTCGCTTTGTTTTTTACTATATCTTTTACAACTGTTAAATCTACTATAAATTAAGAGCATATATATTTTGAAATGAAACCAAAAGTTTAAAAATGTTAGAAATTATTTATAATGTGAAATTTCTAAGCAAACACTTAAGCATTTATATTGTTTAATTGATGTGACTATATTTATCGGAACGAAAAGATTAAACACTTAACCTTAAAAAGTCGTACGTGGAAAATATTAACGTTACTAATTATTCATAATGTGGAATTTTGAACTAAAATTTAAGATTGTTTTAATTGATTTGACTATAATTTTCGTTAATAATTAAATATGTACTATATGAACTAACTATCTATAATGTGAAATTATCTGAAATAATGGAAACCTGCAGCACGTGCACATAGTGCTCACCAGTTGAGAGCGCAGGTTGTGCACGTGCGTCATGAGGTGATTTGGATTTGAACTCATGTACTAAGTAACTCATGTTACTTTATAAGGTAGCTAATTCTAGACTAGTAATAAAAAAAAAAATCTATTACTCGCCATTAAACAAGGTACTACGAAAATAACTATAAATAAATAAACAATTTGAGAAATATAACAGATTTGGATGGTGTACATACCCTAATTCAAAATCTTATAAAATAAAAATTTAATAAAAATTAACAGAAAAAGCACATACACATTGGAGAAATAATAACACATAAAAACCCTTTAACTTTCGGCACTAAGGGGTCCCTCAGATGATATTAATCTGAGAGGGACCACACCAATAAATGGAAAGCGATATCTTGATGTTAAACTGCGCACACGGGCTCGTATCGTTGCTTAGAATTTACCGTCATACATGTATTATATGTAGTTATTATATAATACATATATGACAGGTAAATTGTAAGCAACGATACGAGCACCTGTGAAACTGCGAGCATACAAAGTATTCAGGACCTGTCTACTGTCCCGGAACACGCGTTGGCGTCGAAAACTTCGCCCGATATTTTTATTTTTATTCAGTCCGAAGATGATAAAAGCGGCCATTTTTACCTTGCGCAAAACATACGCCAGCTAGGTGCCTGCCTTAAGTTACGCGAGTATTTACGTTAATGCGTAGTTTACGGAACGTTAGTGAAACGGGTAGATTCTGCTCAAGCAAGGTCGTTTACGTAACTTACGCCAGACGTACGTTACGCACAGCTTACGCACTTTAGTGAAACGGGCCCTATTTACTTAACATTGTTGATGTCTTCAACAGATTTGGATTTAGTAAAATTTGGATTTGGTAAAAAAAAAAATAAGATGGGGTCCACAATAACAACTGCATTTTATGACGTTATCAAAAAGTTTGAGAGACAACCGAAAATGTTGGGGACAGATAATGGTGTTGAGTTCTTCAACAAAATTTAAGGATTCTCCTGATAAGCACAATATTGAAAAACTATGTGACAAGTAATGAAGGAAAAAGTGTTATTGTTGAGCGATTCAATCGAACACTGCACGAAAAGATTTATAAGAACATGGCAGCTAATAACACCAACGATTACACAAGCACATTACAAAAGATTGTTGATGACTACAACAACACGAAACATAGATCAATTAAGATGACACCTGTTGAAGCAATAAACAATCGGTGTTTAGCTAACAATAATCAGTTTGAGCAGTATCAACGTGATTTGGAAACGTTATCAAAGCGAAACAAGTTTAACGAACATGACTGAGTTAGAATTTCACTCGTAAAAAAATTGAGAAAGGTTATCAAAAACATCTGGTCAGAGGAGATATTTATTGTTGATAAGGTCTTACCAACTTTACCAATCACTTACAAGTTAAAAGATTTAAACGGTTAGGACATAACAGCCTCATTTTACGAACAGGAACTACGAAAGACAGAACAAGATATTTTATCATTGAGAGTGTTTTAATGAAAAGAGGCAATAGTAATTTAGTTCAGTGGAGAGGATATCCGGACTCCTTCAACAGTTGGATTTTGACCAGCACGATAAACAAAATTTAATGTTTTTGTATGATATTACCAAAAATCTTTTCGTATTCGAGTAATATTGACTTACACTTAACTGGTTTGTGCAGTTTAATAAGATCAGCGTTTCTCTCTTTTGTAATTATGTTTCGCTGATACATCATGTTGAAGATTTTTGAAAAGATAAATCAAATTTAATGTTTTCATGCGACTTATATCGTGATGTTCATAAACAGACGCATGATAGCGTCGAAAAATTCTTTCTCGTCAAATGTTGAATCAAACATTTTTAGTTTTTGCAACATGATATTTACAATCATATTTGTTCTTCATTTTGTGTTGAACATGGTGGTCATCATCAACACCTTCACCTTGATCTGGAACATAAACAGGTTCTTCATTCGGAAGTGCTATTTGCTGTATTATTGGTGTATTATGATTGGTTTTGTATCTGTTTGATCACTCATCTTGTGTAAATCAGAGAGAAAGCTGACGAGCGACATCTTATATTGCAGATAGATGAACTTAATTCTAATTCTCTACAAGTTTTTGAGATAGCGGAATTTTGTTTACAATCAGCAACATTTTTAACTTATGGTGGTGCTATGCCAAAATGTTTCCCAGCTGCTGTGATTGATTTAAACTTCATCTCTTCTCCTGTTTCAAGATTTATTGAGAGAACATGTCTTGCTGTTTTCTTCTGTTTTCCAACATTTCCTCATAGAGTATTCTCTTGTTGTGTTACTGCTTCCAGATTGAAGATTAGGTTATCAGCTTTGATGCTATTTGTGTGGTCGATAACGAGACCTTCTTGTACGATATCGTTGAAGCACTCGTAAATTATCCTGTCAGCATAACAAGTTTTAAATTTTCTGTTTTCACCTGAGACTCTAACATATACATAACCTGTATTATTAAGGTTTCCGAGCACTTTTTTTTTTTTTTTTTTTTTTTTCCTATTGATACCATCTTCATTTGCCTCACAGTTCACATAAATCTGATGAGTTTTGTATTCGTCGTCCAGCAATAAAGTATCAATTTCATTGTTCTTTCTGTTGCCATCAACATGTTAAATACGTTTCCCTTCAGGTACTTCGCCGATGAATACCTCCAAATAAATCTGTACAACATCTCTGTAAATTTATCTGTCTCAGTTGCTCGAACCAACACAACTTAGCCATTAGGCGACAAGCGATCAAAAGTTTTTTTTGTGTTGTTGTTGTTTTGTTTTAATATTAATGATTTGACCTAGCTTGTTACCAGAACAAAGCAAATATTTGCTATGCTGATAAAACATCTCATTTTCATCAAAATCACTGTCATCAAAATCCTCAATTATCTCAATTCTTGGAGCCATCATTGTATCAAAATCTAATTGTCTAATAGGAAACTTTTGATTGCCCTATTGAAGACATAGTATATTGTATACGCTTATGCCAGGACAAAATATAACCGATATGATTCCAGTTGGCAAGATCACTCGAGATGAAAAGATAAGACGGTTGAAAGAGCTGTATCCTGATCTGACAAAAGAGCAATATGGTTCAGTCAGATCCAGCTCCGATGTTTATAACATCACCGAATCAATTCATGACATCATTAATGCATTAACAAATTGACCACAACGAGTTAAGTTCGTTGATGAATTTAACGAGTTGATCAGCTTATCATTAAACATACCATCTCAGTTAGCTTGAGGTCTTATGGAACAGTATTTCACTATCTCAAAAACATTTGTTAATTACCCGAAAACAAATATTGAGCTAAGACAACTGCGTGATGACGTTAACAGACTGCAGCAACAAAAACAACAACAACACCAAATAAATAAAATTGAAAACGATATAATAAAAAACAACGTGTCAGGTTAAAGGGCATTACCCGAAGAGAGATTGTTGCCCGAGAGCCTGAATCAGCTTTTGCTGGATTTGGTAAATCATTTGAGTTTGATAATGAATAGATACTCATTGATGGTTTTGATCAACATGATCTGCTGACCTTGATGAGACCAATAATTGCTGCTGAAGTTAAAACAATTAGTGGAATAAATTTATTTGTTAGTGCTAATGCGTTGATGAAAAGACATGTTAGTGAAGATGAGAAAGAGATAACTCCTTGGTTAAACACAAAATCAATTTCAATTTTCACCAGTAATAATATTGATGAAGTAGCTGATCAGTTGCATCAAGAAATAATGAATAAAGTTGAGTCCTATCAACAAAGTGGTTCAGCTTGGACATTTGAGAAATTTAACAAGATAACGTTTCACGCTGGAAAGACAACGCCATTGAGACGATCATCTTACGTCAAGTTACCCGAGTTTATTCAGAAAATGATGTCGTGTTTGAACATAAAAATAATGATGAATACTGCTTCTTATGGTGTGTTCTCGCTCACATTTATCCAGCCAATTGTCGTAATCCAGAACGTGTTAGCAAATACAGAGAATACATTGACAAAGTTAACATTACTGGACTGCTATTTCCACTTGCTGAAAATTAAATCCTGACTTGACAATCAATGTTTTTGGTGTTGACAAACGAGCTGATTCAGAAAGAAAATTCATTGCTTATCCTCGACTGATCAATAAAAATGCTGATGAGAAAAGGATAAATTTGTTTGTTCTATAAAAATCAGTATGTGCTGATCAGAAACTTTTCTAGATTGGTCAGCAAACAATGTAACCAACACAAGATATCTAAGTTCTTCTGTTTCAAATGCTTACAAGGTTTACAGTTGAGAGAGATACTGGACAAGCATATCAAAAGTCTTGTTTGTCGTGAGATACAAGCTATAACAATGCCTAAATAGGAAAAACCCTTTGTTGAGTTTCCATACAATAGCAGAAAACGGATGATACATTTTGTGATTTACGCTGATTTCGAGGCAATACTCGAGACAGTAGAAGCACTGTTGAATGACACAAGAATATCATTTATCACAACAGTTCAAAATCATGTACCGTGTTCTGCCGCTTACAAACTACTCTGCTCTGTTGATCAAAACAAATATATTAAAAAAATTGTACAGAGGACCTGATCTAGCACAATGGTTGTTGAAAAATTTGCTGACTGAGCCTGATGAGATAAAAAATAGTGAACCTGCCAAGATGATAAAGATAGCTGAAAAGCAGATGCATGATTTCAAGACATCGATCAATTGTCACATTTATGAAAAGCCTCTTAGCGATGACAGAGTAAGAGATCATTGTCATATCACAGGTCAATACCCTGGTGCTGCACATGATAAGTGTAATCTTCATTTCAAATTACCTAATTTCATTCCAGTAGTGTTTCATAACTGAAGAGGTTACAACAGCCATCTAATTGTTAAAGCACTCGGTGATGATGAAATACATGTCAAATTACGATCATCACTCGCCGTCAAAATACATCATAAATCCTGATCAAAACATTCTTTACGGTCATGCGATGTGCCAAATGCTTGCGACTGGAGAAGTTGGTTAGATAAGTGGTGATCAATATATTTCAGAAACAGAAGATGTTGTGTCAGAGTATGTTGGATATTTTGTTGAAGCTGACACTGATTATCCTCAGGACCTTCGCGATCTGCATAATGTTTATCCATTTTGTGCAAAAAACACTGTTGGTCACTGATGCTATGTTGAGTGAGCAGCAAAGAGCGATGAAAGTTAAATTGGTTCTTGGATCTAATAAGATGAAGAATTTGATTACGAATCTGATGAACGAAACAAATTACGTGATGCACCATGCAACGTTGAGACAAGCTGTTTGATCATGGATTGATTGTGAGAAAGGTTCATCGAGCAACACAATTCAGACAAACATATGGATGGAGCCGTATATCAGTTTCAATACTGAATAACATAAGTTAGCAAAGACAAATTTTGAGAAAGATTTCTTCAAACTGATGAATAACGCTGCTTTTCACAAGACAATGGAAAACATCAGAAAACGAGTCAACATTGAGATAGTGAATAACGTTGAACGAAGAAATAAATTAGGGTCAAAAGTAATTCATTTGTGAGCATGAAAATATTTTGTGAAAATCTTGTAGCAATACAACGTAAGAAACCCGATTTAGTTCTTGACAAACCGATATATGTTGGTGCTGCTGTTCTTGGTATATCGAAGATGTTAATGTATGATTTTCATTATAACATGATGAAAAAGAAATATGGCAGTAGAGCGTTAAACCCTATAACAAAAACAACAACAATTTATGATGATTGTGATAGAGCAGTGATCACCGGCGATGTTGAAAACTTAACAATGACAACCATCAGCTCTGATCATCATGAGATTAAGACTAGAATACTAACCAAAAAAAGATTATCATTATTTGATGACAAATGATGTTGTGAACATGGTGTTCACATACTATCTTATGGTCATTACAAAACAAAGTAACAACAATAAGATTTTGTCAAGCAGCTAAGATAAATATCTGATAATAAAAATCATAAACATACGTTTACAGCACAAGCTAAAAAGATGACTAAATTAAGAAACGATGTTTTGTTCTCAAACGCTAAATTAGCGCTGTTGGAAAAAGGTATCAACGATTTTTTTAACAGAGTGGAAAAAAATGAGGATGTTGTGAGAGAACATGATGAGGAAATAACAGAATTAAGTGAACGTGTAAACAAAATGACATGGACATCTAGTGTAAAAGCAAAAAAAGATTGCGACATAATCAGTCAACAAAAAAGTTCAATAATAGTAATATAAAAGGGGGTTTACCCCTAACTTCACAGACAGATATATAATCAAGCAGATTTCAGTTCAGATGGTAGATTTAAGTGAGTAATTTTAACTCTAGTTCAGTTTCCAAATAGTACAAAATTAATGTTTCTTTTTATACTTGATCTGAGTAATAAAAAATGTTTGTATTTGGTTATACTTATGCACTCTCAGAATGCACTTAAATCACAGAATGAACCTAAAATGATTGAAAATTTCTCAGAATATACTTAAGTTTGAAGGGGTGAGGGAGAAACTCCTTTGCATATTACTACTGCTATGTTTTAATAGATACAATATTGACTTTACTAAATAGAAAATAATCCTAACGTTATGGACAATATATTCGTCGTATAGATACAAACATTCCTCTTAATTCTTCAATATTTCCTAATTTTAAACTTGGGTTCAAATATGAAAATATTTCTTCGACGACAGTTGGTTGTTGTGTACATGTCCATATAATCGATAGTATATGTTGAAATATCGTATAAACACTCTCCAAATCATTATGTCTTGTCGTGTAAATGCTCCACATTGAAATTCCCTACTGTATTTACATATGCTTTGCACTCAAGGGTACACACAAGGATTATACACTCTCTTTGAATTGTCCGGGACTAAATACCTTTGGAAAAGAAAACATATCTCGTAATTCTAAAATCAATATCTAAACATCGATCACATACCTCCGTTCGACTGAAGATAAGACAAACTCAGCTTACCTCTTTTTGCAATTTCTCCCCTCCCACCGAAGACCAATTGGACCATTCGCACTTAAGAATAAGTATGCGGATAAAACCACAGACACAGAATGAAGGACTTTTCGGCTGGTTTCTTATGTAGACTCTGAGACGGTTAGCATTGGTTAAAGACCCTGTATATTCTAAACCAGCACTCTTCTGGTTATATAGTGGCAAGCTAATAATATAGCGTTGGACTTTTAAAACAATGAATGATGAGGTGAATATTTGGTCTGTTAGAATATCACTGTATTATGTACAAATTGCTAACCTATTCTCCCACAATGTAGGAATCATATTGTATTATGTACAAATTGCTAACATATTATCATACATGTAGGAATCATACTATGTTGTGTATAGATTTCTAACCCATTATCCAACAATGTAAAAATCATACTATATTGTGTATCAATTGCTAACCCATTATTTCATAATATAAGAATCATACTGTATTATGTACAAATTGCTAACCAATTATCCCACAATGTAGCAATCATACTATATTGTGTATAAACTGCTAACCCATTATCCGACATTGCGAGAATACTTAAGAAGGATGCAACGATCCCTTTAGAAAAACTCAAACTTTATTTAAATTTAGGATTTTAAAGAAACAATATATTTTTAAACCTTTGAAACATGAATTAATGAGTCCTTTTGGTCTGCATGCTGTCAAAACGAGATGAAGAAGCAACAAGATACTACGATGATTATGGAGGGTAGCTTATATCAGATGTTTTCTATAAAGAAGGTCATCACACATGGTGATACTTTCAAAGAAGTCCTGGATGCACTGAGCTCAAGAAGACAGGATATTTTAGCAGTATGACCTCATTAAAGTTTGATATTGAAATGGCATGAGTCTAAATGTTGCCGTCAACTACCAAGGTAGAATCACAATCTCCTTGGTTCCAGGCAAAACTGGAACCAATGAAGATTTGTCTCAACTGTATACCACATGCCCTGATGGATGTACATGTCTGGGTCTCTTTTCTCCACTGGTTGTGATACTGTGGAGCTGGGTGTGGTCAAACAACTATTGACATTACACTCTCTTGATTATTTTAAGTCAATACTATGTACAGTTTGCGGTGAAATGGCGTTTTTCTTAGTTCTGCCACCAGATTTAGTTAATATACGTTTTTTTCGGGGGGGGGGGAAGTAGATTGTTTCAGATGAGGCATTAATATAGACAACTCGTTTCATTTATCAGTCAAATTGGTGATATCGCTGAAGAGGTAGGCTTTATGAGGTTTTGATTCATTTGCAGTGTATTTGTATGTCCTCTGGAAAGTAGTACTGTTTTTTTTTTTCACCTAGAACTAGCAATTGTTGAATTTCTGTGCAAAAGAAGCTCTCCTTTGTAGCAGAGAACACACCAGAATAGAGGAGTTTGAAAATCTGCTACTTTCACTATTTAGCATACAATCCGTGTCTCCTTTAACGTTAATACTCACCAGTGTAGCACTCATTGAATCTTACTAATAGCGACAACATTTTATAATCTCATTTATTTCGCTTTTCCCCAAGTTTTGAGAAATTTCCATTCACTTTGGCACTCAGATCTGATTTATGTATGGCCTGTGGGATCATTTTTCATATTGTCATCAGTAAACACAAATTATTTGTTTGGGGTTTTTTTTATTATTAATCACTTATTTTACTGTGTCACTTGTATTTAGCGTATATGAGCTAATTTTTCATTCATATTTAATCACAAGAATGATTGGAATGACGACTACCAAGTTTGTTTAAGTTTTGGTAGTGACGTGAGCTAAAACAATGTATTGCATAGAAATCGTAACAATGAGATACCCTTTCACTTTGTTTTAATCCCTACTGCTGCATTGTAACTCAGAAAATGATTCTTTTCATACGTTATTTGTATGATTTTATTTCTTTTCAAACATTATTTGTATGATTTTTATGTGAAAAGATTTTCTTCCAAAAGTTGCTTCTTGCACATGCGCATGTGTCTTATTAAGACGTTGTTCTTATATGGGAATCTTGTAGCTTTTGTCAGTGTATAACACTCATCCTTCGGCGATCTATGTAGAATTAAACTTGCTGTTGTGAAATGAGCCGATATATCCGGGTCTACCCTATTTGTTCTACTTGTGACGTCGGTGAAATAGAGTCGAACCCGATCTGCCAGCATTGTATGCGCCGACATATCCGGGGATCAGTTGCTTCCGGAAAGCTTAACATTTTATACGGTTAACGATCTTTATAATCGACTGGTCCATGTTAATACGTGCAATATTCGCTTGTAAAGACTTCGTCTGGATAAGAACATCCTTTTCTTGATAATCCCGCTAAAACGGTAAAATTCTTAAGTGGCAAAACACTTAAAGAATTTGAATTTCTGCTTTGCAAATTCCGTTTAACAGCCCCAGTCATCGAGCTGTAAATTGGTACTAGTAATTTAATAGTCCCAGTCATCGACCTGTAAATGGGTACTAGTTATTTAATAGTCCCAGTCATCAACCTATAAATGGGTACTAGTCATTGCACTAGACATTTCCCAAATGTCAAATAGTCTTACTTACAATGTCCTTATTTTACCACCTATTGCCAATTAGAACGCCAGAGGCCAGAGGCCTGGCGTAAAGAATTATTGATTGATACGTAATATAGGGCTTCCTGTGGGAACTGGTTCAACTAACTGGGTTAAAATGCAGGATTCTTAGTAATATCTATTTACTTTGAACCTCATTAGCACATTCAGAATCTTCTTTCTTTGAGATAAAGTGATCCTTATGTAAATGAGATGGGGTGAAGAGGTGGAGGGGCAGTTTTCCGAATTATATGTAATAACGAGTTTTCCATGCGTAGGAATACGTCAGTGATGTCAGACTAAGACTTATGGACTCATATCACAATTTTTCCCCATATAATTCTTATGTTTTACATTTGGTTGTCAGTACTGAACTGCCCAGTGTGAAAAAAATTATATGTTTATGTAAAGATCCTTCAAAGACGAATTTATGGTGAAGGCCGTATCACAGGTTAACATCCATTTGTTTGAGAGGCGGGACTGTAAACAAACTGTCACAACCCCTCTACAGTATTAGGACTAATACGGTAGAAAGGTGGACATTTAAATTTTTAATGACTCACGAGCCCCCAGTCAGCAATGCCGACAGCCTAAATACATGAACAAACCAAGGTACAATATATAAAAATTTAATCAATATTAATAATAAATAAAACTATTAGCAATTCTGGATAAAAATCTTATAATTACACTTCATTCATAAATGAATACATTAATTTGGCATGTTAACAAAAGCCTTCTCACTGCATCATATGAGAATTAATGTCCTAATGTCAGAGAGTCACCTTCTAGTGAGTAGTCCCTTGTACTCATCTGTATTCGTCCTTCTCCAATTCTCCATTCTCCTTCCTTCTGCCTTCTTCCTGTGCAGATCCTTGTAGTATTCTCTTTAGTTTGCACCCTTCCTGTGCTACTCCCGATACTCCGCTACTCCTTGTACTATTCTTGTCCTTCCTCCTTCACATCTTGGGTACCTACTCTGAAATAATAATTGTGACAGAAGTCAGTATTCAAATGAATTATTTTCTTTTACTCGAATCAAAGCACAAATGAGGTTATGTGTTTGTTTTTAATATATCTTATCTTTTTCGCTGTCATTTTCTTATCTATACAGTGTGAATTAAATCTAAAGCACATTATGATTCATAAACGTTAGACTCGGTGAATCTAAAAATATCTACAAGCGGACGTCATTGACAACAGCTAAAAAGTTTCCAGTCTGGGCGGAGAAACGGATTTAGCATCCATATCGAGTGCTGAACAACCATGTAAATTAATTGGACATGTAATAAAGAATACCATTAACATTATGAAAACACCAGAACTAGAGCCCGGTACATATAATCGAATATGTCATCCTTTTCGCCTCCAATGTACCTCCTGTAGGGATGTAGATCGGGTGCGATGCTCCCTCCTGCATGTTGTACTTGGAGCCTAATTGCAAGCCGTTGGATGCGTCTGGTAAGGATGTTCGGTCTAAGAAAGTCTTGTACTTTTTAAAAAGTGCGGTTTACATGTAAAATTGTTGACGTTGTATTTTTAAGAATCTCAACTTTTAGTTCCTTCGCATTTGTGTTTGTTCCTGTTATTTTTTGTCCCATGGTGAATATTTATTTTTGGTCGGACGGGGTTTGTCTTCCTTATGATTTGGCAAGGGTTTTAATTTCTGCTTTTTTCTTTCTTCTTTATTTTGCTCAGACTTAAAGTCAGGATTTTGCTGATATGTCGTAAACACTATACATACATACATACATACATACATACATAAAATTTTTCTAAACATACATGTATATGTCAAGAAAAGGTTATAAATACGCTGATAGCTTGTATGTAACTTGTATGTAAATTACGAAGAAAAATCATGCAAACAAGCACACACACGCACACAAACGCGCACACACACACATGCACACACAAGTTTGCTCAGGCAGTTACGAATTTATTCAACATGCAGGCAGACTTCAGAGAACAATTATTTTCTTGATAACAAGGAGATTTCCAGATCAAGGACTTGTAAGGTGTG
The DNA here is from genome assembly GCA_016617855.1 of Megalonaias nervosa. Lineage (NCBI taxonomy): Eukaryota > Metazoa > Mollusca > Bivalvia > Unionida > Unionidae > Megalonaias > Megalonaias nervosa. The sequence continues at coordinate 44,954 of JAECUM010095517.1, forward strand.
TTATCTGACCCATAAAAAAAATCAAGATTGCTAAATAAATAAAGAGCGACAGAGCCATCGTTAAATCAAATAAACAAGGCCACAAATTTGCTACATGCGGTAGTGATAACAATCCGTTCAGTACATGTCAATAGTTATTCTTTGAAACCATAAACTTTCTTTCAGAGTACCCGCGGAAGTTGAAACAAGAAGAAATTGATCGCTATAAAAAGTCATGTAAAATAAAGAGCATTATTTTATTGTTATTCAATATAGTAGTTATTGGGGACAATACATAGCCTACGAAAATACGTTTGAAAAGGGTCAATCAACAAAAGACCGGATGTGAATACAGTTCACATACATGGATGTGTCTGTATTGGGCATATGAGACTTGTTATAGATATGTTGGCATGAGGCTCAATTAGTCACTGTGGGGCTTTTTGAGAATGTAACATGGATACGGCGTATTGGATGTGTCTGAATTTAACATTGGTATTGCCCCGGAATGTAACATGGACATTAATGCTGGGCCCCTTGGAAATGAGACATAAATGGGACACTATCAGGGTGTATGCAAAATTTAACATGGACGGGTTACTATGGGGCTTATGGCAATTAAAATGGATGGGTCAAAATGGGAATGCAGAGGAATTTATAACGGATGGAACACAATGCGTATGTATGGGAAATGCACTAGAAAAAGGGTCAAATTACTATGACAATGTAACACAATGAGGATGTATGGGAAAATGCATTAGAAAAAGGGTCCAAGTACTATGTCAATGTAACACAATGAGGATGTATGGAAATGCATTAGAAAAAGGGTCAAATTACTATGGCAATGTAATACAATGAGGATGTATAAGAAATGCATTAGAAAAATGGTCCAAATACTACGGCAAAGTATGGACATTCATTATGGATGTGACACAATAGGGATGTATGGATATTTAACGCGGATGGGACACCAAAAGATATATGGAATCTGCACACGGATGGATCATTATGGAAATCTGTGGTATTTGAACATGAATGGATTATTATAGGGGAAAAGAACTTTAATATGACTGTGAAAATTTACCGGATGGGCCAAAATGGGGCTTTTAATAATTTAACATGGATGATTCATTACGGACCAAAGGAGGAATGAACAAGAATAGGTCACTACCGGAAGAAAAGGAAATTGAAATGAATGAGATACAATGAAGATTTATCAAAGACTTAACATGGATGAATCGTTGTGAGGGGAAAAGGAAATTTAACATGGATTGGGGTAATAGATATTTTAAAAATTAACCCTTTTGTTTTGCGTTTCAGAAGGTAAGGATGATAAACTTTCAAAAGTATTTATCAAAGATTTTTTGGAGACTTTAAATTAATTTTGTTCCAACATTTTTATCGATTTTGTAGGAGAAATAGTATCTTTAATCACAAAATGTTATTATCTGGTTTTTCAAAAATTTGCTGTATATTTTTCTAAAATTTTGCTATTTAATTTTTTTAATTGTGTTCGTTGATTTCTAAATATTTATATATATTTATTTTCAAAACTAGTATTTATATTTTCGAACATTTATGTTATATCTGTTCAAAATATTTATTATAATATTTCTAAACAATTTCATACATGCACACAGAAACACGCACACACATGTATATGTGCTTGTGTGTGTTAGGTGGTGGTTGATACCTATATCTAAAGGATGATTACTACGGTGTTATTGCCCGGATCGAGATGGTAATAAAAATATTAAATGGCTGGAACATAGATAGAATTGAATAGATATAGAATATAATAACACAAGCCCCCGTATATAAAGTATAAAGTATAACAATTTAAACAAAATAAAATTGTGATACAATTTAATTATTTTTTTTTTAAAAATACCAAAACGTTATTACAAAAAGCAATTAACATTTCGGTTTACGCAAATATGATCAATTTTCATCGTAAAATCGAGTGAGAGTGTTCGAACTCAGTTGTACACCATTACATGATGACTGTTGCGATCACTTCAGATTCAACACCGGTAGTAGGATGGGGCTGATTTATCCCTCCAACTTTTCATGTGATGCGGTCCACAATGACCTCTCTCTTGCATCCAGCTTCTTTTGGGTCTAAACTGCAATATGGACCCCTTCTTCACTTCCCCGTTGTGTTGCGTTGTTGTGTGTTGAACTGTTTTCCCTTTTAAAATATATAAATAGGCAAACTATATAGTTTGCTAGGTCTTTGCTACGCAGATAAAAAAAAATCATCTCCTCTCTCGTTATGTCAGATATCGTCATATCGTACTTTTGGACACTAACTGCTAATACAGTTCTCATATCGCAGCCTGGCATTCAATAGAGTAATCGGTATAAAAATTACCTCATTAATTAGTATCGGAATTTAATGTATCTCTTTGACAGACTAGTTAACATCATCACTAATCGGTTATATATATATATATATATATATATATATATATATATATATAAGGTATATATATATATATATATATATATATATATATATATATATATATATATATATTCTGTATGTATGAAAATGCATCGAAAAGATCCATGGCGGCAAATGTGGCGGGGATACACTATTCTCCGTCACCCACCCACCTGTGCAGTTTGTGCCCCCATTGCGATTTTAGAAACGAAATGCATCAGGGATATAAAAATGCATAAAACTAAGTTATTTTATTAATTGATTTATAATTTCTAACGTGATTGTCGTAATGGGTCGCTTACACTGTTATGTTATTCGAGTTTCGGAACAAAGCTGGAGTTTTCAATGTAAACAATGAACCTGCAAACTGTCCTTTCCCAGTTCCTGGAAAAGTCCAATTTCTGCTAATGGGTGAGAGTCCAAGAACGTATCAAACAAAATCTGTGTAGTCTGCATCCAATGTTTCCAATGCCATGTTTTAATAATTCTGTAAACAATTTAACAAAATGGGTACAAAGTGATGTAACGCCCACATTTACAGAAAGTTACCGAATTCTTCAGGGTTAATGGAAGACGATGAACTTCTGACTCCTGATGTCTCATAAATTAGACTCATCCATACAAATATGGACACCATGTTAGTATAGAACACGGCGTCCATGGTTTGAAAGGCAAACAACATAACTGTGTTTGGAACCAGCTGGTGACAATCGGGTTCAAAAGTCAAAATTGATGAATCAAAGTTTTATGCATTTTGTGTATCATTGACGCTATTCATTTTCAAAAGGGATGGGGGTGGGGGTGGGGTGAAAAAATGCGGGGGAGGAGTACACGAATATTATAGTTAGTATAGGGTCTTTAATTGATAAATTAATTATGATTAAATTGTTAAAACAAATGTTAGCAAATACGTGGTTAAATATATACTACTTCAGTGTTGAGACAAAATGTATTGAATGAACAGAATAGATCAAAACAGAAAAATGAAATACTGATATATTATTACTCACCACCTCATGTTACAGTGTGTTTGTAAACTTATTTGTTCATCTTTTTCTTTTTTAAACATCTAGGACTCATTTTGCACGTACTCCAAATATGACCATCATAAGTAAAATCCATCCTAAACTCTATATTTCATCAATTTTGAACAAGTTGCAAGTGTTTCAATGCGAAAATCAAAGAAATGTATACCTTCAGATATGAAATCATCAAATGACAAATACATAGAAAAACACGATGCTATATAGCGATGAACAGAAATTGCAGATATCACCCAAAACGACTTTATAAAAGGAAAGAAGAGAAAAACCTAAACATGTACTTGACAGTTTTCTACTAAAATTCATTTTTAGCACTTTGACAACGATTAATAATTGAAAGATATATTATGACTTAATTTCGAGTGATTTTAATAAATGACTAGATTGTATTTTGACAATTATAATAATGCTCAGAAGACATTTTCACTGAAATTTCGACAATGTAGATTGAAGGATGTACTCTAATTCCCGGATACAACAAATTCGTTCATTTTGGAATCGGAAGAAACGCGTATGTATTTTTGTGTATTTATGAAAATACCTCTGCTAGACATTTTAGAATTGTTTTAGTCGAATGCTATAAATCCCAGCTACGTGATGCATTTTACAATGGATATTTCGTCTTCTTTTGATCGTGACCGCCTTGTGTATGTCTCTGTACAAGCGACCATTTCTGAGTGCTTTTAAAAGGGAGATTGCATCTTCATTTTATCGTGTCCGCCTTGTGCATGTCTCTGTACAAGCGACCATTTCTGAGTGCGTTTAAATAGATCAATGCGTGCGATAATCATCAGTGTAAATTTCTAATAATAGTATGTGTTTTGATTTCAAAAATGGAGGACATAAATAGACGTTACAGCTTCTGCTGCTTATTTCGTTAACTGTGGAAACTATAAATATTCGATTATTTTGTTGTGCATTCAAGTCTGAGTTTTGATCACCGCTCCGGTGGCCTAAGTGGTTAGAGCGTTCGCTTCATAGCCGAGCCATACCAAAGACTAATAAAAATAGTACTGGCAGCTGCTTCGCTCGGCACTCCGCATGAGAGGTTAGTATCAGGAATGATCGGCCTGGCGTCAGGATAATGCGACTTGGAGGGACGTGATGCTACGTGTCTGCGGCATGATTCCTCGGTGTTACATATCACTCTAAACTGCCAGACTGCAGACATCGTAGCGATATGGCTGAAAAATTGTTAGGGCTACGTTACAAATCTAAATTACAACCACACACGCAATGAGTTGTAATCAACCAGAATTTTTTCTCCTTCAAGATTGAGCAAAGCGTCCTTTCATTCATTATCCTGTGGAATTTTTTGTAATTTTTTACTGTTTATTTTGATCTTGTTTGGGGATCAATTACTTTCTCAACTCAAGGGCCACCTTAAAAATATTTCAGAACCTTAGTAAACTTAACTTGCAGTGGAAATGACGTGTCATCGGATTTGTCTGAAATTAAAATGGAATTAACCAAAATATTTTCCTTTGCCTTCACAAGATAGTAGCCATGTGATAAAATCGGCTGCACTCCTCGTTGCTCCAAGCATCCTCGGACCATTCCGTAACCTTGCTTTCTGAGACGTTTAAATTCGTTTCTTATGGCCATATAACACAATTAATTTTACTATATATTTTCTACATTTGTTTCTCAGTACTGAACTTTCCACTGTGTGACAACCAATACAAATCATATGGTAATCTATAATCCCTTCAAAGATGACTTCACGGTGAAGTTCTTGTCAAAGGTTCACCTGCATTATTTTTGAAAGGCTTCACTGTAAACAAACCAACGTGCAATGGAACACAGATTTTCCGGATCATCACCAAGACCTTATTACTCACTGTACACTGTCGCCGTAGCACACACAGACAACCACACCATAAGCTTATATTCTAAAGAATAAACAATTGCCTTTAAATCCATACCAAGAATGCTTAAATCTAACTCTTGTATCATCACCAAACGGAGACAGGAAAAATGCTCTAAAAATAGACTGGGACTACATTCGTGGGTACTGAACCGGAATTATTAATTGTGGCCTGATTCCTGACAGGCCCAGTTCTTTAGTCAAACTTTTATATTTGCATGCCACACCTATTTCAACGTCATACATGAAGTCTTTTGGAATTTCCTTGCAAACAAGACAAGTGGCAGCTGTCAGAAAGTGTGCAGTGCTGCTGTTTCACAGGGTGTAAGTTGTGGTCCAAGTGTTCTTGAGAAACCAAAACTAAATTTGCTATATCTTCCTTAATTATAGGAATTTTTCAATGCAGTAAAAACCTAATTGTAATACATGATAATGCCTGTCTGAAAATATGTTTGAAATTTTAAAATATTGATACATTAAATCATAATGGAAATTTAAATAAACATTTAAATTTTATAAACAAAATTTTATTGAAAAATTAAATTTTCATACAAGCTATAAAATTCAATTTGACAAATTTTAGACAGCAAAGTTGACTAATAAATTGTATTTAAAACAAATGGTAGTTTGGGTCTGTAGAACTGATAACATTTTTCCCAGGGGTACTGAAGCATAATAGCTCACAGTGATTTTGGCAGCAAATTGCAATATGCCTGTCCAGATGCATATAGGTGTGTATACACACTAAAGAAGCAATGACAGGTGCTATGTTCCACATTTATTGTGTCAGGTACTTAGGCAGTTGTTTGTATAAGTAATAGCGCACTCAAATTTAAAGTTTTGATGGAACCACTACCATGTTTTATAGCCAAAATGCATTCCATTTTAATGTCGATAACTACAAAAGGCGACAATGTGATAGGAAAACACAGTTTCAGGGAGGATCTACCTTACTGAACAATGGTGCGAATCTCTCTTATGAAGATCTAAGCCATGTCTATGAGTTGCTGTATATCAGTGTGCTGATATGAACTAATCTTGGTCACCTATGGCAGTACACTGCACATGTCCTTATGAGACCTTGCTATCACCACCGGACTACTGGAGAGCTTCCAAACTGATCCAACTCTAACACTATGTTCCAGATACCAGGCTAGACCTGAAAAGATATAAAATGTTTTACTTCATTCTAGAAAACAGTAAGATGTAGGCAAATGAAGTTAAAATGTGTTAGATATGGTGATTTCAAAATAACATTCAGGTTGCAAACATGGGAAAAAATAGTAAACTTGACAGTGACACTCACAAATGACTCCTTATCGGATAGAGACGAGGATGTTCAAAATGGCTACTTGCTATTCTGTTCACTGATCCACTGTCTCAAGTAACTCTCGAGTCTTGTCATGAGCATGAAACAGTATGATTGTCCACGATATGCGTTTATAACCCATACAGGGATAACAGTCTTTAATCCTCTGTCTTTTATTATATTCCATTTCCCTGAATACTATGTCCCAATGGAACAGTTGCAATTATATGGCATGTTCTGCAGGGTGATGCAGTGGACTTTTGGTGTCTTTCACAGCAAACTACTTCATACATGAACTCGTGTAAATTGTCATTATTAGTAAAATAAGAAAGAATACAAATGGAGGTCACAAAGCACAAGTAGTAAAAGAATATAAGGGTTCTAGCTCAGAGACCCCTCTCCTCCCCAAAACAAGTATAACTTCCCTATCTTAGAGACCCCCACCCCCCACCCCCACCTATCCCTTATCCAAGTGACATCTACCTCAGATATTATAGACCGGACGACGGTTAATAATTTATCGATCGGGGAAATGTATCATATTACAGAGACTTGGTTTTATTTTCCCAGCTGTTCTAAAAAGTACGTAATGGAAATTCCAAAGAACATTCTAGAAAGTACGTAATGGAAATTTCAAAGATTACGTAATGGAAATTCCAGAATAACGCTATAAAAGGCAGGCAAAAGTTTTCTCCGCGTTCATTTAACAAGTGGATCTGTACGTGAGCAGGTAAGTCCTTTTTATTTTTAAAGAATTTCTTCACCTATTACTCAAAAATATTATTAAATAAACTGTAGTGTGTGTGGATCTAAAATAAATTCACACACGTTTAGAAAATAAAATGTAGTGTGAATCTAGAAATTATTTTCACTAAATAGACTGTAGTGTGTGGACCTAAAATAAATCTGCCAGATGTTGTTGTGAACAGCTGTCGCAGTACATTGTATAGCTGGAAATAAATAACTACCTGGAATTTACGCAAGATTATATATAGTATTGTTAAGCCATGATTTATGATAATTATTTTCATACTTGCTAACTCTCATTGGCAGAATATGTTAGCATAGTGTCAATAATACGGAACGCGCGTGTTAAGTCGTCCATATCATATTTTACGCCTCGCAAATAAGATCGTATCTGATCGAGTAATTTTTTGTAAGTGATACTTGCTGTTTTACAAGCATTTTTTTTAGTCTCAAGTCGAGGCTCAATTTTTTTACACGCCGTTGAAAGAGAAACACCAACACCAGATATTATTAACAAAAACGGATTTAATGATGCTCCACTTAAAATTATACCAGAGCTTGTCATCAGCAATGGTAAATTTGATATTACTCGAAGTATTCTATTATAATACTTGTAAGATTGTTTTACACACCAGAAGTTTTTATGATAATATCTGTAATATTGCATTAGAGCATCAACAACTTTTTTTGGAATTTCTTCTGAAATATGATTGAAATCGATGATCTGTTTTTTCATTATGCAATATTTGTTTACAGTTTTATACAATATCAAAAACTGTAGCACCAACAATTGAATCAAGAAACTCACGGAACTCATTATTGTTAGGATCAGCTATAAAATCTCTATACTTGTCATAAACATCTGACGAAGTATCTTTATATCATTCATCTGTCAATACCTCAATTTTCCTTAACCAACTGTAGGAATCAAACGTGTTTTCTACTTCACGTTCATAAAAATCTGTTTCATTCACCAAATTACCGTATTCTCTTTCTGTTTCATCAATAAATCCAAGTAACAAGCTTATTTGTTTCAAAGTAAAATTTTTGAGGACACGATATTGTCTGATAATCGCATATGCGACTACGAAATTTATCAGCATTAATTTTTAGAGTGATTTTTGTCCAAGAAAGGTAATTTGAGTAAAAGTATTTACTTTAAGCCATAATTTTTCGTATTGTTTGGTGAACATTTTCTCGACTTCATTGTAATAATTTCGTAATGACAATTGTCTAAAGCGTGGGAGTGATGGAAGTGGAACATCATGTTCTTCAACTATGTCGCAATAACAACCAATCCATACACCAAATGTTGTTCGATTGACTTTCTCAAAACATTTTTCTCGCTCATAATTGTCAAGATTACTAATTTCATTGTCTAAATCTTTGATTATTGCTAGAGATTTGTGAACAATAATCGGGTCAAATTCTGGTGGCTTTTTACGCATCATTGGTAGAAGTGAGTTCGAGTATGTTTTTATAATTAACTCCGCATCCGGTGTCATTCTAACAACTTTAACTAGGGTTTCCTTGTCGTAGTAGTACATGCCGAGATGTTTAAAAATTTTTCGTTTTGAAAAACTATTGTATAACTTCTTGTTACTTTTTATTCCTATTATCTTAGATTCCGCTAGTTTGCCGAGGTCATCATAGCTATTGTTTACTCGTTCTTTTACATCTGCTATTTCAGCATGAGCTCATGTTTTTATTAAGTTTGATTTTATAATCAAATCTAGATTTTCAGAATTAAGCTCGAGCAATATTTTTTTTAGCAGGATTTCAATTTGTTTATATTCTTCTAGACAATCATCAGGATGACAGTGTCTACTTATAATATCAAGGTTTATTATTGCTTCAAGTAGTTGTGGTCCTTGCATATGCATAACGAGAATAAATTTGTTTTCTCCTCCTGACAATGGGGAGTTTATCATTGGAATTGAAAAATTTTCCATAGTATTTATCACACGTGCTGAGAGTGATTTGTCCCCAACATATATTTTGGGGTTAAAAATATTACCATAAAATTCTCTCGCAATGATTACAATTGCTGGTTCAGACATTATTTTACAACATTAGATTAAATCTGATCATCAAGTATATATATATATATATATATATATATATATATATATATATATATTTGAAATGCTGTCAGTCCTACAAAAGGATGTTCAGCAGCGATAACATAAACTCGGAAATACAAATACTTGTTAACAGTGTTTTCTGTCGGAATCGTAAAAAATTGTGTCGTTGAAATATAAATGTCTGTTGTACGGTATAATGTTACCCAATCGATATTATCGTTTGATCCTTCCAATCGCCAATTATAAATTCGACCAACACTAGAGTTTAATCGACCTCGCAAATGAAATTGCCAAATAGCAACTGCAATGGGACATTTAATTTTAATCCAGAAGTTTTCAACTTCTCCGTTAGTTGTTCATTCTTATCTATCAGAGAAAGCGTGATAAGGATAATTTTCAGGGTAATATGATGATGCACTTACCTCAAACCCAACTCGGTTATCAGTTGCCTTACAAAGTGTTGGAATATATCCAACATTGTTTTTGGTTCGTTTTATACCACCAGATACACTATCAACATACACTTTATTCGTTAAATCATTATGGTTAACCGGAACATATGTCGTAGTTATTTGTTTGTTTCTCATATTTATATTGCCTGACATTGTTCCACCGGATTGTCTTAAATACGGGGTGAGTTCTTCTTTTAACTGAGCGTAACTAATATCATCAGTCTCATTAGCTGGTGGTGAGGTTGTCGGTAATCTAGTTATTTTTCAGTTATTGCTCATTACAAGGTTACCTGTCATTGTATCGCCGGCCTTGTTTGTTAAGTTTGTTATCGTTAACAGAATTGACGTAAAGTTTATTTGTTAGATCAGAAGATTTATTGGAGTATAACTTGTTATTATTTTGTTAGGTCCCATATTTAAATTACCTGTCATTGTACCTCCGATTATTTTTACAAAGTTGTCTTTAACAAATCTAAAATTAGTCAGCCAATCGTCATTGCTAAGGCTTATATTGTCAAGTTTAGTATTATAAATCAACTTACCTCCCATATCAATCGATCCAGTCATCATTCCACCAGATAATTTTAAATACGGTGTTAGTGCACCTTTTAACAGAGCATAGCTAATAGCATCTGTATCACCAGCTGGAGGTGAGGTTATCGGTAATCCAGTTAGTTTTGAGTTGTGCTCATTGTTAAGTTACCTGTAACAGTTCCACCGGTTTTATCAAGCTTGTTATCATCAACATACTTCAACTGGAAATAACTTACCGCTTGTGTTTGATTTCAGTTTCTTGGCGGATACGCTGTTTCCAAATTTATTATTTTTTTCCTGACATGTCCAAGTTACCGCATAAAGTTCCTCCCGTCAGTAATAATTTGTTATTGTCGACGGATTTTAGTTGTGCATAACTAACAGCTTGTGTATCAACAACATTTATTGGCGGATAATTTGTTTCTAAACCTAGAACTCGTTGATTTGACATAAATAAATCACCTGTCATTGTGTCGCCGGTTCTTTTGACTAGCGATGACGTATCAGTTATTATTGATTCGTCAGCGGAAACAGATTTTGTAAGTGCTGTTCCAGACTTTGTGTAATAGGCCATATTATGTAAATTATATAACATAAAATTGTATAACAATAATGGCGAAGTCAACTATATTAAATTTTGACACCGAACGATTAATCAAACATAAACATAATAACGAACTTCCAGATTGTCATTATCTTATTGTTGGTCGTACACGCTCTGGTAAAACAAATCTATTGCTAAATGTCTTACTCAACGATAACGTTAATTACGATAAGATGTATATTTACACGATTAATCCGCGAAAAGATAAATACAAGTTATTACGCGAATACAACGATAAACTTCGTGATGAGCTTGACGCTGGCGATGATATATTTTTAATAAAACAACCAGATGAATTAACCCCTGTCAACGAACTTGATTCGTCCGAGCAAAAAAATAATTGTATTTGACGATATTCCGCTAAACAACGAAGAGATAAATAAGATTAAGTCGTATTCTTCGTTGTCACGTAACAAAAAATGTAATTCGATTTATCTAGTGCATAACGTTGACAAGTTTATTAGGCGTAATACGGGATGTTTTATATTATTTCCAGGGCTAGATAATGTTGATGTGAGAACTATTGCAAACGAGCAATGTGGTGACGTAACAAAAGATAAATGTATTGAATTATATCATCAAGCAACTAAAGACAAATACGATTTGTTTTTATTTGATAAACTAACACGTGATCCAGCTAAAATGTTTCGTTGTTGTATCGACACATATCTGTAGACAAATTTTATATCGCGTATAAAAAATAAACAATGGACAAGAATCAACAAAAAATTTAATTACTAAAGAAATTTATTACAACTCGAGCTGCTTTTAAGAAAAAAGTGGAAGAAGCACGTCAAGGACAACGTGCTGTAGAAGAAGAAACTACTAAACTTTTTAAACCTGTTACCGAAGCAGTACTTGGCAAACAACCAGAAATATCTGTGTTATCTCCAGAAGAACTAAAAAAATTACAAGAAAAAGGTTTGTTTGGGAAGTTATAAGAACAACAAGAAGCACAGGCGGAGGAATCAGTTAAAAAAATTGCTGAATCAGTGGAAGAAAAAAAGTAAAATACAAGAGGTAACTGATTACATTAACAGACAAAAAGATGTTAATGTACCTGCTGAACGTGTGAGAGAATTTGCTGAAATAATTGCGAAAAAAAGATTTTGAAAAATTGACAAGTATGGCGAAGGAATATATTACTGATATTGAATTTATAGATTTTATCAAGTTTCATGCTAAAAGTTTAGAGATTAATGATGGTATTAAAAACATAAGGAAATGGACAGAGAATGATTACACAAAGTTTACTGAAGAATTAGAACATATTATTGGAGAAGGAAACGAAGCGTATCTGATCTTAGGTTACGATCCTGAAGATAAGTATTTGTTGAAAAATTTTGGTAAAATGCGTAGTGGAAAATTGCATCAGTTGTGCTTGACGTTATAAAACGATATCGAACTCGTAAAAACCCGTATAGACAAATTTTTTTTTAATTTTTTTTTTTTTCACACTTAAAAAAGATGAAAGAAAACGTGACAAAAATGCAGTTAATCAGAGACTCGGTTTTGGTGTTAAAGTTTTTACATCAAACGCAGAAATGGTTGACCGACTTATTAATATCATCAAAAGAAGCAGGTAATGAAAGCATTGAAATCGACAACGAAATCGTTGATATATTAGATAATCTTAGATCGAGTGTATTACTAACATCATCCGAATACGAAATTTTACATAACGATCTTATATAAATGTCAGCAACACTATTACTTGACTCGTCACAAACAACAGGAAACAGCGCAAACTTTTCTGTGTACTATAATCAGCCAATAATACTAGATCCGAATAAACAATACGAATAATGACATTTAATAATACTTTCTCTTAGCAATAAAAGTACCAAGTTTAAAAAAAAAAATGCAATTAACCGTTCTGTTATACCGATAAAACAAATTTCATAATGAAATTGAGTGAGCGATAGAATTCGTTTGACCAGCATGCCTGCATAACTTAGATGCTTCAGGTCCATTCAAAGTCAACGTTGGAGTCAGATTCGCTCGTCTGCTTCTCTCTCTCTCTCTGGTCAACAAACGTAACTTGGTTTTCCCACGGCATGGTGCATATATGGAGCTATTTCCTTGTGCTTTCCGAGACTCGCTCTTCTATGCAGCAGAATCTCTCTGTTCCTTTTGAGTTCCGTGACTCTCAACTTCCAGACACCGGTCCCTGGACAATTTTGACGAGAAAAGATACTTGTTATTTTTTCCAGGAGTCAACTTCTTGCCTTCCCGCAGAAATTTAGGCTGTGAAATTTCGCGTGGAAATCACCTATAATATTGAATGTCGTCTGGGAATTACGCGTCCCATATTTAACTTAGCCACTCAGGATTAACTTTATCTAACCGCCAAAATTAACACGTCCATCGTAGTTAGTATAATTCTCTCTATTCAGCATTTATTAATATCTATTTCTGAACAGTCTCATTTTATGACATTTATTTATTTATTTATTCATTTATTTATTATTTATATTATGGATAATAAAGTTCTACATCTGTTCTTGTATATGGGTGAAAAGATGCTTAAACCGGTATAAGCCTATATATTCCTATACTACGTAAGTAGTGCAAAAGGCACACTTAAAAGGCACAGACGTTTTGAGAATAGCAAGCAATTGTTTCTTTATTATTAGGATCACTAAATGCAAAACTATTCAATAGATTTCGTTATCAGTTTCGTTCTTGTCTGTAGCGGGATGATTCAAGTATACTGTGGGATGTGCGTACAATGTATTGACTGACAACGTGCGACGTCATGGAGATTTGTTGCTAGGGTGAAAATTAACTGAAATTAATTATTTTGTATTTTTATAGGCGATTTGCTTCTCTGGTCTAAACAGGTTTCCATCACAGTTTGTAAGGAGAAAGAAAAAAGAATTTCATTGTTTTGCAAATTGAAAGATACATATTTCAGAAATGTTCGTTAGTGTCCGTTATTTTTAGAGATAGCCTTCTCCGGGACTGTCTGTTAATAGAGCTTTAACCAAAAGAACAACAGAGGACCAGCCTAAATTTTCAGGGAGAACTACATTTATGCCCTCTTAGCTCGATTATTTTCTTTCGAATCAATGTTTTTTACTCGTATATTTATATATTGCTATTTTTTCACAAGCGTTAAGTTTAATAAACTGATTTTATGCAACACTTAGTTTTGATAACAATCTAACGATTCATGATATCGGAAACGGTTCCGACTTCCGCTTTGGAAAAACGAAAGCAGGTAGAACACATCTCAAGCAATTTACCATATATAATAAAAAAAAGTCAGTTACATGGTCTACCGAAATTAGAGACGCACAGGCTTCCTGTAGCGACACAAAACACCAGAAAAAAAATTACAGAGGCGCAAGTGTTCTTATATCGCAAAAAGGTTCTTATCTGATATCAATAACTGTAATTCCTTCAGATAACCATCCTAAAATAATCTCACTCTGTTTATGGGCATATAACTTCAAGCAAACATTTTTGCATTATTCCCCCAGCTTTGCCATGTTTCAGCTTACTCAAAGCTAGGCGTATCTCTTCTTTTTGTAACTGGTCAATAGAACTGGAAACATTAAATAATTCTGACAAATTTTCATAGGTGATGCTCCTTTGTATACCAGTACTTGGGTACTTTACATGGTGCCAGAAAAGTTGTTTATTTTTAGGGTATAATGCAGATAAAAGGTCATTTTCTTTGTTTTAATTCATATCGCTTTTGCTTGCTTCTTGTAATAGATTTATACATATTTCTATGCAATTTATAATCTTCAGGTGATTTACTTGTGACTTTTAATCTGAATTGTCTTAGATATCTTAAGGCTTTGCTTTTGGCGGTTGTGCAATCTGTGTCAAAACCAAGGCTGACATTTAACAATTCTTCTTGGAGATGTCACAGGAAGGATTTGCTTTCTATTTATTGTTTTCACTGTGCTCGCTGCATCATGGTAAATATTAGTCATTGTTTCGACGCATTCATTAAGTTTGTTATTTTTTGTATCCTTTAGAACCTTATCCAGATTTTGAGATAATAGATCTTTGCAATTTTCGATAAAAGACCCTCTTCTTTGTTCCATATGTATTTATTTATTTCGTTACCCCCAGAGACACTTATAGCCCTTTGCTCTAGTATGCCCATGTAGGCAATGGAAAATACAATAGGCATGTGTATTGATTCCAATCTATCGTCTATGTCAAAGGATGATATATTTTGTAAAACACATACGTTGGCTAAGACATAATCTATTGGTGAGGCCGAGTTGCCATGGATACATGTAAATTTCCCTATCCCTTTTTCTGATCCAGATCTACCACTGGCGATTCTTAATCAAGTCATTTGGCATAGTTGTAGAAGTTTTTATCCATATTGATTTATCTCCCTTACGCATTGATTAGCCCGATCATACATTTCTTCGTCTTCTGTATAATTAAATTCTTAAAGTAGGTAAATAATACTATCATATTTGATAAAATTTGGGTCCGTACCAGTATAGGCATTAAAATCACATGCAATTATTATTTTATAGTCAGCATATTTCATTTTTAGGTGAGATAACTCATTTTCTACCACGACATATACATTTTCTTCTAAATTAACAGAGGAGTATTCAGGTGACAAATAGACATAATCAAAACTTAAGTTCCACTTCAGTATGCTAACCATATAATATTTTCACTTTTTTTTCTAGATACATTCAATCGCTTGAAAAGGGGTTCTTTTAGATGATTGTGATTTAATTCTTACGAGATCAATATTTTTGTAACCGTTAATATGCCCATGTTTCATTAAAGCCTAGTATATCAAATTTTTCAACACAGTTAATAAAATCAAGCCTATTTTCTCTAGAACGTTTCTCACTTAAGTCAGATATATTCCTTATCAAACAACCTAACACAGAAGTAGATCCGTTCTCCTCATACACATTTTGTAGGCCTCCTGTCAGAGTCCTATCTTTTGTCTACAAGAACGCATCATTTCTAACCTCACCAAATACATACGTGTAACCGTCAATTATTAGCTTGTCATATTTGCAGAAAGCTTTTTTTCCTTGTTCTATGGTTTGTTTTTAAATGTCGGGTAGAGGCTGGCACGAACTTTTCTCACTCTGAACGGAAAATTTTCAGCTAGCCGCCGTTGTATCTTCATTCTCAGACGTGGTCTTCGTGGCTGCTTCACGGGCCTCTTGCTTTGCTTCTCTATAACGTCTAAACACTTTCTATTTATCTTTATAATATGAAAATTTGACAATCACGGGTCTTGGGTTTTCTTTTGATCTGCAGGTGCATCCCTCATTAATACTATAATCGATTTTTCTGTATCTCCCACTTCTCGTGGATTTCAGGCACATCATAAAACACTAGATTCTCTCGACTGGAATACGCCTCTTGTTCGCCTGCAATCGTGTTTCGAAATCAGTAACTTTCTCCGTCAGGTTCTCAATCGTCTTGCATAGGACTATATTCAGATTTGTAAACAATTCATATTTATTTTTCAGATCATGTACGGAACATTCAATTGATATAAATCTTTCGTTAAGTTTCCTACTTCATTTCCTATCTCTAGTATTAAAAGTCACTGGCCACCTATATTGAACAAACGTGTGATATTATTATAGTAATAAAAAAACGCATTTTTTATGTATGCACACCATAAAAATGTTTAATTCGACTTAAAAACCTGCTTTTTAAATGAAAATATTATTCGGCAATATCCGTAAACAATCGGTAGTTTCCGCGTGCAAAAAACGGATATGACATACATTTATCCCTTCTATTCAACCTAGCCATTCAAGTGTTTAATTTCCCCACGTAAATGTCTATGTGATATATCTTACGATCGTGCTTTTTGTATAGCAAATATGCTGCATTGTTGCATATGGATGTAACTAAAAGAGTGATGATGAGACAAAAGGGTTCTTTCTTTGTCCGAAAGACCCTGTTTACCACAAAAAAGTGGATTAAAACTGTGGGATCGAATAGGGTGAAGGATGGGAATGTCCTAAGTCCTCCTAAATCCCGTAGAAAGCTCTATGGTGCATATATTTACTCATCTGCGGCTTGCTACTTGTCATTGTTATGTATATTTAATTTAATTGTTTATTTGTTAGTTTTATTTTTATTTTTAAATTCCATTACATGCTATTGTAATGTAACATTGTTTACTGGATTTGACATTGTCCAGAATTGATTTTTTTTTATTTTTATAAACAACTAATAATAGAAACATTGTATCTAGTTCTTGACCTTGTTCCAAAATCGGTGACAGTTTTGGTAAACAACTTTTTTATTTATTTATTTTTCTTTCTCAGAGTAAGAATCGTTGAGTCAAGGTCATACATGGACTACGTGACAAGTAGCATATATCAATTGGTACAAACTTCCACAAGAATGAACTTTTCACCCTCATCCGGGTATCTGTTTTGCGTTTTAATTAGTGTATCACTGTTGTTTTGATAAAGGTTTATTCAGTTAGGCTTAAAACATTTGACACGTTAAGTTGTATTATGTTGTGACCATTATGGGTTGAAATTTTATTTCTTCAAATTGTTGAATTCAAGTGATTCTTTTCCCTGGAAATACAAAAGTGCTCTGACAAAATTCTTGGATAAGACATTTATTGGAATTTATACAGAATTCAAAACTGGAATAATATTTTCTGTGATTCCAAAAGAGACTGTTGACACAGCAGCACTTCGCTGACCACAACAGACGTCATCGCCTTCAATTTTAGATTTCATCGGGGCTCGAACTCAGTTTCATCAGGACTTTTTATCATTAGGACTTCTATTTTTAATTCTTGGATATTTTTGGACTTAATTCGTAAAACCGTAAGTTCCTTTTTCCTAATTTTTCACTTTGTATTCTAAGGCAATAAATTATTTGTTAAATTTTACAAAGCTTGTTATCTTCACTCTTTCCTGTTACTTATTTTAAGAGCATAGACTCGTAACATCATCTATGACTTCACATCGGAAATGCACCTCTCTACGCATGGATGGTAGCATCAACTTCAGCTTGGTGACTAGATTTGTATGTTGGGGTGTCATGAGCGTACAATTCATGAGACAACAGATTACGATCTATGCCATTGAGAAGGGTTGGATGCATACATTTAAGAGAACAGGTCCAAGAAGAGAACCTTCTGGAACATCAAAACATTTATAAACTGGACTGGAATTATTTTTCCATCTGCGGTGTTCCTGTCGACCAAGTATGACTTGAACCATTGTAAGAATGTATCGCGAATGTCAGATACATGCTGGAGACGGTGAAGTAATATATCATGGTCTGTTGCGTCAAATGATGTAGATAATTTAAGGACGACAAGGACTGGAATGTTTCCACTGTCCAAAGCAGAAAGAAGGTTGTTAGCTACTTTCACAATGGCATTTTCGGTCTTGTGGCAAGGGCGATATGCAGACTGTAAATTGCTAAAAATAACTATTTAAATTCAGATGAGATAAAAGTTCTGACATAATAACTTTTGTTAGATCTTTACATGAATGGGAGGTTAGTAACAGGCCGTTATTTTTTCTATATCCTTATGTTCAAGCATTGGCTTTTTCAACAGGGCCTTTACAGTGTCAGTTTTTAAAAACGATGGGAATTCCTCGTATGGGAAATGAGTAATAATAGAACTCGAGTAGGAATGACGTCGGCGTCGGATCAAGTTCAGGTGATTTCGGGGCGCTCTTCATCAGGATTGTAAGTAAGAAATCTATAGAGATATGTTCAAATGATGTTAAAGGTTTCCTTTGAAAGTCTGTATTACAAATGTGTGGTGACGATGAGTCGGTTCCAAAAGTATTGTCAGGTTAATCTCTAATTGCAGGAACCTTGTCACGAAGCAAACAGATCCGGAAGTAGTGAAGTGGGACGATATAGCGTCATTGGGAAATAACATTATAGACCCACCCACCCCCCGACGATGAGGCGTCAAGATTTATAGCGTCAAAATCAAAACCCTGGGACGATATGGCGTCAAGGGAATTTTGTATAGGGACAATAGGAATGGAACAGGTAGGGTGACGTCACAGTACTGGCAACAATGTTGCTAGTGACTGACCTGAATACGCGCGGCTACCCTAGGTAGGGACAAATACAATATAGAGACAAAGACATAGAAACATGGTTCGAGACAGAGACTTATCACATAGTCGGTACACGTTGCCTACAGTGTGTGCAGTTTCATATTTTTGATATTATACGTGTGAACATATCACTTAATGTGATTCTGATTGGTCTAAATAAGCCCATGAAATTATTGTGCAGTATTCTCTTTACTGATTGGCCGCGATCGTGGGAAAACATTTTTAACCCCACCTTCTGAAATTGTTTGTTTTGAATGAACATTTTTGGTCGCCATTTTTTGATTCGACTCGTGAAAGGAAATGGGGAAAAATGGTCTCGTCCAGTCTCAATATTGCCAATTTCCCCCCACAGGGGTTTGTTATGTCATGTATAACATATCATAACATGAAAAATGGCAAAACCCCCAAGACAAGAACAATAACAACAAGTAAAACTATTGTTTAGATGATAACGAGGGTGGAGGTGGGGATGGATGGGCGGTATATCTGTAGCATGGAATCGACCCTATATACAAGCTTGGTTTAAATGTGAATTTACTGAAGTAAATAAACTCACATTTGGTCACAGAAGAATGTAGACAAACCGGTCTCCCCAACTAACAGAACTTTATCCAAACACAGAATATTTACGCGGTAAATATGTAATGCAAGTCCGACTCAAAAAGAGATTTGTTTACGTCTTCTGTACAATCCAATGTTCCAAATCAATACTGCAAATATCCGGTCACAAATACATTGCCGTATATATGTGCATTTCTTCATCCAGTAATCTTCTTCTCACAAAAATACCGCAACAATCTAACGTTTAGTTGTGATGTGGAAAATTTCAACCTAAACACTGTCACTGTGTTGTGTAGACCAGCTCAACCGGTACTGTGAACCGTATCAAATAATGTGACATCACACGCATTGGACATTTTGCGTTAACAAATGTTTTGCCTTTTGTAAAATGTTCTGTTTATTTGGATTGACGATTATTCTTTGATTTATAGTTATCAAAAATGTATAATATACTTTTATTATTTCAACTTTGTTTGCGACTATTTTTCACGCACAACAAATGAAAGGTACAGCGTCTGTCAGAATGAACGAAATTATTCGTTCTTCTTTCTATCTAAATGATTTCCCCTGAAATAAAACTATGTGATAAAAAGAATCTCAAATGGGTAACGATTTAATATTAAATTTATGAAGCTCATTAAATAATATCCAGCTTTCGCGAGCCAAGGCTCGCAAAAGCTGGACATTATTCAACTCGTTTCATTGATTCAATATTAAATCGTTACCCATTTGAGATCATCTATTTATAAAACACAACCATAGATTGATGAACATCAATCTATCATACCTAAATTATACAATAGACTAAAAGTAAAATTTGGCAAGAAAGAGTAAATCTTTTCGAGGCATATGAAGTGGCCCTGAAAAGAGGCTTTGGGTTTCTTATTCTTCTTCTTCTTTGTCTTCTTCTAATTTCTTCGTTTCCTCCACCAACTTTTATCTTTTGTCCTACACTTTTTTTCTTCTTCTCATTCTTTTCCTCCTTTTTTTCCTTCTCCTCCTCCTCTTTCTGTTTCTTCCCCTTTTCATTTCTTCTCCCTTTTCAATTTTTTCATTCCATTCTCTCATCCTCTGTTTGTCTTCCATATCTTCCTTTTCTTCCTTTTCTATTCTAACCATCTCATTTAAGATATCCTTCCCTTTCTTCAAATTGTTAATTTCCATACTTAGTCTATGAGGACTATAAGCCCCAAACTGCATTCTAACTAGCATCTCCTCCACCATACTTAGTGTGTCTACCACCTCCTGCAATCTCAGCATCCTCTCCTTGTTACTTACCATTTTTTTATATTCAGCATTGAATGGTACGAATGACGATCGCTCCGCTTTATATACTTGAAGGACGGACGTGAAGGAAAACATCCCTTACACTCACTTTACATATTATATACTATTCACACAGCAGGGAAGAGAAGAATAAACACACCATATCTACTATCCGCACAAATGAACGCGAACGCATAAAACACACCATATCTACTATCCACACAGACGGGAAGAGAAGAAAAAAAACACCATATCAATAATCCACACAAACGAACGCGAATGCACACAAACACACCATATCTACTATCCACACAAACGTACGCGAACGCATAAACATACCATATCTACTATCCACACAAACGTACTCGAACGCATAAAACACACCATATCTACTATCCACACAAACGGGAAGAGAAGCAAAAAACACACCATATCTACTATCCAGACAAACACACACACATATCAGTAAAGGACTGAGTGTTTGTAGTCACACTACTCTACATTCACACAAATTGGCAACTTGAATAGTGTCTCTTTTCTAGAGATCTGGTTAGCCCTGAGAAGGGCTGTTTTCTTTTTTAAACTCCAATTGCGCCTGCTTAATGCTGGCACCTCCCAGGTCGGGCACCACACACGCATCTACTACTCCAATCTTGTTCCCAATTCAGTGTTGTTCTTGGGAGTGCAGAGGGGGCTTGAGTTGCTTCATTATCCCAATCTTCCGTCTCTGGGGTAGTGAAGGTTTCCCTCCTTCTCCTATACCACACCCGTTGATGATGAAGTTGTGGTGCTGGTAGTGGCTGTGGTACTAGTAGAGGTTGTGTTGCTGGTAGTGTTTGTGTTGCTGGTTGTCCTGCCGGTACTGTTCGTGGAGGCGTCCTCACCGTAGGCTTGACCTCACACACAGGTCTCAGCATGAGATGAGGCAGGATCACTCAGTTCTTTTCCTTTTCTTCTTTCTTTTTCTCCTCTTCCTCCTCCTCTATCCTGGTTTCTTCGGCTATAGTCTCCATAGCCAGCTCATCCAAAAATCCCCTGGCATATTCCAGGTGCATTTGGAGTTCCAGTAACTTTGCAATTCTGTTACACATCTTCAATGTTGATACGTCCACAATGGGTAGCCAGACTGACGATCGCTCCGCTTTATATCCCTGGAGCACGGACGTGAAGGAAAACTTACGATACCACTGTTACTATTACATGGAACGCGCGAACATAAAAGAAACACTCACGTTAACGTTTTTACTTACAAACACAGACACACACTATTGGACAAGACATAGAAACAAAGTGTGGATTTGTACTGACAAAAGAAACAAAGAACTTATAGACACACTTCTATTTTTTAACATAAACAACCAAATTTTCTTGGCAACTGAATTAGTATGTCTTTTCTAGAGTGTTGGGGTAGCCCTTAAAATGGCTGTTTTTGTTGCCGGGGGAGTGATGGCAATCTTTTACTGTCTAAGATTGCGTCCCGGTCTGGCGACAGGCTTTCCTACAGGATACGATCTGCTTCTGCGGAAAGAGGAGAACTCCTTGGTGTCTGCTCGGCAGTCGACAAAATCTGTCTGGTTCCTGCTGCTGTTGCTGTTGTTGTTGTTGTTGTTGCTGCTGCTGCTGCTGTTCTCTTTGCTGCTTCTGAAGTCTGTACTTCTCCGTCCATTCTTCTTGTTCTTTCTTGATTTCTTCTCTGAAGATTTCTTCTATCAGGTCTTCGGTCACTTTCAACATCCTGACATTCTCTATCTCTTCAGGCTTCGGTATCAGGTTTTGCCTGACACGATGTAAATTTACGTAAGCTTCGTTCAGCTTGGCTAGTCTGGAAGGCATGATCATAGGTGGACGAGTAAACCATGGATGGCCAGACTGGAGACCGGCACGCTTTATATGGTTCAAACGTGGGAACGCTATGATAGCTAATGTCATGGTGAGGGATAGAGAGAAGTCAAAGAGCATATATTTACAGTGTTTTCAGAATACAACATTTTTTATTCAACAAACAACTAACCACTAAAAATTAAAAATAATATCAAACAAACTTTTTTGACAAGGTTGACAACGTTGTCAAGTCAAGCTAGATTTCCACTGATGGAAGTCATTGGGCCATTGATGTACACTACGTTTCCTAGCTAAAGACAAAAGATAGCCATAATGGTCACAAAACCATCTATCTACTTTCTCATCGTTTCTAGAAGAGTTAAGATCAAAATAAGTCACTAAATGTTCTAAAGGATATCAAAGACTGCGTTGATGAAGAAAATACACACAATATTGTCCACACACCATGGAATCTATGCTTTGTAATTTCACATTATTGAATCGTGTAGTCTGGGCATTTCTTCTCATAAAGACGATGATGTCGTCTTCCAGAGGGCAATCCATACGAATCAAAATACTCCACACAATCCTCTTTAGGGAAGTAAACGGCTACCCAGTGGGTTCCTGGGATATGACTGTCGTCAGTGTTGATGACATAAGATTAATGGTCTTGAGGTTTGAGATGAGGTAGTTCATCTTTAGCGCACACGACAGGATTCCAAGAAGCAGTATACGAATTATTGTTCAAAAGGTAATAAAGTTCCCAGGTATCCATTTTTCTTGTTGTTTTTTTTTTTTACATGGTAATGATAAGTCATCAATTCAATTCTGACCTTTTGTTTGCAAATCTCGGACAAGTAACCGTTTCTTTGCTTCGTCTCCGCACTCTGGGCTAAGAGAGCTTCGATGCGATAGTTCTCTAGAGTAGTCAATGGAGGGCAGGAATGATCACGCAAGCCTTTATACCACTCGTACAACACTGTTTCTTCCGAGATGAGACTCCAAGCATCGTCCAGATACTCTTCCAATTTTTCTTCTTGGCTCATCATTCAGACATTTGACTGGGATGATCGTTTTGACATCCATAGCAGTCTTTCTTGGTCAATTCCGTAATTTTATCAGCCAGGTGTTTGGCAAAACAGGACACTAAATATTGTTCTTGTTCTGGTCATCTGGACGTGACCACTATATCCTCCTCGTCTTTGTCTTGGGGTTCTTCCTTCACGGTATCCTCCTATTCCATTTCCAAAGATTTTCGACTGTTCAAAGAAGGATAAGAGTCTTCCATAGTGTCTAGAGTGACTTCTCTCAAACTGTTGATTTCTATGGTATTATCGAATTCGGCATACAGGATGACGTTCACCGTCTCGGCGAGAGCTTCTGCAAACTGAAGTTCCACACGCAGTTGACCTGATTTTATAGGGTGGAAATGTCCCTCGTCGCTGCCTTGGTCTGGAGTGAAATCCAAGGCCCACAAAGTGTAACCTCCTACATAATCTTCGTACGAAATGCCGCGACTGGTGTTGGTTCCTAGCTGTCCGGTAGCTACGTACAAGTACGATCTCAAGTAATTCTTCTGGGCAAAGTTAGGTTAGAAGGGTCTGGTACACAAGGTCTTACCATCCCGACTGACTTCGATCTTGGACACTCTGTAGTGCTTAAACTGGACAGGATTTTGATCGTGGGCTCCGTTGAGGGCTGCGTTGCTGACGATACCAACAATTAAACGTTTGGGTAATTGTCCTTGGAACAGATGATCTTCGATCTTGGATCGGAATTCAGCAGCAATGGTGAAAGTTTTCACTTCTACGTGTCGTATCGGATACTTGGCGGTCGTTCTGCTCAATATGTGACTCATGTCGTTTCCCGCTTTAGGTAACACTTCACGCGGCGCACCTAAAGTCAGGCTTCTTGGATGATGGTTTTGTACTTGTTGGCATGAGCCATTAAATGGAAAGCGACACTGCTGAGATTTAATCTCAAGCGAATATCCACTCCGTTGAGCAAATACTTGTCTTGCAACCACACGTCCAAATGCAAACAATTCATCAGTTCCAAACTACGGCCTTGCAGGATTTTCTTTCGACGGTCGTTAAAGCCCACATTGTGAGGATCGTCATCTACTGCCAGGGCTGTGTCGTTAAACTTGTCCTCACCTGAGGTGTCAGGTTTCCAAACCACGCAAGCATCCAGATGAGTGTTCTTGGCCTCATTTCCATACGTCAAGAGATTTTCTAGGTACGCTCGGTAAGGGTAAGTATCCATGCTACTGATGACCAGTTTGTTATTCAAGTACAAATCCACTTCGCTGAACAAGGAATGCATGAAATTGTTGACGAGAGCTACTCTGGCATCGGCTCCCGAATTGGTGTTGTCCGTTTTGATCACTTTGAATTTCAGGTATAAGTAACTGCTGTTCAGATCGATGTAATCTTCGGGCCGTCCTTTGATTTCAAACTCGATGGGAGCTGAATCCGTCAAAGAGGAGAGGGGATGAAATTCGACCCATTGGGATTCTTGCATCGTCATCATGGTTGGTGGCATGGCAAACAGATCCAGTTCCGCCTTGGAACAGGCGCAAGACTCTCGGTGCATCATTTTCTTTCTTACTCTCTGTGATTTTGTTAATAATCAAAAACGTCTAAGTCTCGGACGGTTTTTCGTTTCTTAGTCTTTCTAGCTCTGGGGGTGTGAAGTCTTCTGAAGGGGTGTTTTTGTCGTCTCTTTCTGCCTTGTCCTTGCTGTGGCGTCAGGGAAGTAGGAATGCCTGACTCGGCAGCGTCGGGGGCATTTATAGGAGTTTCTCGTCGGCCCAAAATGTCTTTGCCGGTTTGAAGCAAAACATTTTTGCCTGCTCTCAAGAAAGCTTCTTTGGGGTTTTATTTGTCAATGATGACATTTTGGAGAAATTCTTTACCTTGCGAAAACACGGCATCTTTCAAGGTGTGCAATCCTGGTGTCACCATCGGTTTCAAAACGGGAGCCTCCGAACGAAAGGCTAATTTCAGCATATCTCCTAAACCATGTCCTCGCTGTCGAGCGACTCCTTGGTACACAGGATACATGACTGACAATGGGTCAGAGTAATCATTTTCGAAAATGGAGTTTCACTGTGACTTTCCCTTTGGTGAATGGAATATTTTGTCCCAGATGTCCTTTTATAATAATGTTGACAGTGTCGAAATACAACTTACTGACGGGCAAATAGTGAGGATGTACAAATTTGCGGTGAACGTGATAGGTGTTTCCACCTTTCTCGTCAGCGTTCGTGGCAGAATCCACTTTGAAAGGAATGACACGCAGTAACGGTATGGAGGTGTGTCCCACCACGTTGTACCCACCACATCGGAGTACACAAAGATCAAATTCAGTCCTTGGTTCATTTCTACATGGAATCGAAAATATTTCGCAAAATCCAAGTTGCCGGTAACGGCTGGTATTTCGTTTTTAATCTTGACCAACTTGGGATCTCCACCCAAAATGTCATACAATTCAGGACAAAATGTAATGGCCAATACTTTGTCCTCTGAAAATTTGATCAGTAGGCGAAGAGCTATTTTATGGTACTCGAGGGTGACACCTTGTCTGGTTTTCTCCAAGACTTTACCAAACATGGCATTGAACCTCTCAGCAATTGCGTTCACCAAATGTTGACCACTAAAATAATAGCCTGGGGAAATTTTCAATCGATAATTGGATCGATTAGTTTTGGTGTCTTGTGTTTTCATAGAGTCACATGCAGTGCTGCGTTCATCCAAGATTTGTTGCACTTGCGGGTCAATAACTTCCACCGTAAAAGGGTTTTGATTTTCAATGATGGCTTTGATTTGTGTAGGGTGAATCATTTCTACTAAAGCCACTTCCCAATGGGCTTCGTGATCCAGTTGAATGGCCTGAGGTAATTCGCCCGTGTAACAGCACAAGGTATTGTGGGGAAACACCTCCATGGAACTGCCACTGTGTAACGTCAAGTAAAATTGGTTATTCATAATTCCAGAGTTCTAGTGTCCGAGGAGTCGCTGGAGGTCAGAGGAGTGTCTAAAAGAGGATTGTTATGGTGACTGTTGGAAGGGTGACTGACTTTGGGCGCAAGGATACCGTTGTTGTTCCCGTTAGAGGAATAATTCAGGGACGGATTGGGAAGAAGGTAACCAATGTAAATGCTGTGTAAAATGGTCCACAATTATTTGTCTCCTTGTTGCAAACTCAGATTGGCAATGTCAGCACCGATGACACAATATACCACAAAGATTTGGCAGAAAAAGACGATTTGCGTTTTAGGCACACGTTCTCCACACCACACCCACAAGGGTTGCTTTTGTAGATCTTGCAGAGAAGAACTGGGGGAAGGAGTGGTTACTGCAGTACATGAGGCTGTTTTGAAGGGCATGATGGTCACTTCTTTTTATAGTCGATGAGTTGCGAAGCGTCGATCCAAGAGTCAAAACTGGGAGGATATCCTTTCCAACGTACTTTGACTTCTTTGACACGTCGTTTTCCCACTCTTCGCATTCTTCGATCGAGAATGCTTTCTATCTCGTATACGTCGTCTTCTTTTGTGGTCACACGTTGTAACCCGGGTAAGTAAAACGTTCCTTTTAACACTTCCCCGTTCATGTCTTCCAATTTATAGACGGGAGGATAACGGCCACGCACTCGTTCAGTGACACGAAACAATTCGGTGATCCATTTGAGTAAGTAACCTTTGTCGAAAGTGCGTTTGATTTTGCCAATGCGCACCCAATCTCCTACTGCCAACACTCCACCTTTCTTGGGGACAGTCATCGTCGGTGACGTACCAAACAGGTGCTCGAAGAGGGTCACTTCGTTGTCGGGTGTCACTTCTTGGGTGGCACGTCCGATGCTCCGATGGTAAGATTGGTTGTAAGCTTGCACGAGGTGCGGCAAGACATCGATGAACTTGAGAGTGTGTTGATGCGTAAAATATTTCCACATGCGTTCTTTCAAGGTGCGTTGAAAGCGTTCCACGACGCTGGCTTTGGTTTCGGGATTCTCGGTGGTGAAAAAATGAATGTCACGTTTTTTTTAATTCTTTTTGGAAAGCTTGGTTCAGAAATTCGGTGCCTTTGTCGGTTTGCCATCGAAGAGGGTGACGCCAACTTTGTTTCAACACCAGTTTGAGGGCTCACACTAACTCACTCCTCGATTTGGAAGTCAATGGCACGACCCATGCAAATTTGCAAAAGACGTCGATGACACAAAACAAATATTCGTAGCCACGATTGTAGGTGGCCAAATGAAAGACATCGACTAAATCGGCTTGCCATTGATGATCGATACCCTCCACTCGGGTGCGACTTCCAGAAAATTTTTGTCGAATGGGTTTGTGTAAGGTGTACGTGGCTTGTTCTTGTAACCATCGTTGCACTTGAGGTAAACGGACGCTTTTCAGTCGAGTTTTGGCAGCACGATACAATTTCTGAACTCCTCCGTAACTTGCGGGATGGGATGAATCTTAGTAAATTCTGCCTAACACCTTCTCCATTTTTTTAAATAAGTTATCCACTCTTCGCTGATGCTACTCTGGATGGGACGAGGGGGTGGTTTGGAAACGGCTTTACGTGTCCGATGTGCTACGGGAGTAGAAGTCGAAGGTAGTGGTGGTGGTGGTGGTGGCAGTAATGGGATGGCTTTAGTCTTCTTTTCTTTTTCACTTCTGGTTTCCCTTCTTTCTTTTTGACTTCTGTCGAAGGAGGAGTGGACATCATCTTTTTAACCCAAGCTTTAAGTTCTCGTTGAGGTGTAGGGGAAGAGGTCAACAAGGACGCTGCAATCTTACTAGGGATGGGAGCTGCTGACGGTGTTTGAAAGACTTCTCGTACCTCTTCTTCTTCAGGTATCCGTGGGGCTACGTCTGTCTTGACCATTGGTGGTAGTGGTGGTGATGGACTTTTCATCAGGGCCTTAAAATCTTTCAGAGTTGGTAGAGTTGTTTCGTCTAAAGCTTTCTGGTGAAAGAGTTGCAATCGTTGCAACAGTTGACCGTACAGTTGCGATTTTTCCGTTCCTGACAAATCGCTGCGATCCATCAACAATTACAATTCGTGTTGTAACTGGGACATCTAGGTCAAATGAGGTTTGGGAGGTAAATGTGGGGTCCGTTGTTCTTGCCAACGATGGTATTTCATCCATCGTTTGTAAAGCACTAAAGCCAGTTTTCGTCCTTCCATTGGATTTCAAGGATCTCGTCTGAGATCTTTTGACTCCAGAAGTCCTTTTTGTCTTTTTGACCCTTTTATGGCGGGTAAAACACTTCCCAACATACCCAAAATAGGTCTCGCTATTACATTAGTAATATGTCCTAACAAGGAAAAATTTCCTCCAAGTTGCACCAACATCTTTTTCTTTTGACGAATGGGTATTTTCTTTTGGACCATTTGGCGAAGAACGTGTCGATGTTTGGCTAAGCATTTTTTCTAGTGTTTAGACAAAGGTATCGTTCCTTTGAAGACATTCAGACAACATTCGCTCACGGTATCGATGACGTCTTTGGAGGCAACTTGAATGAGTTGTTTTCGCATGGGTGGAGAAGCTTTGGACAGGACAGGCAACATGTCCCAATGTTTGACTAAGCGAGGAAGCAGTCCTTTCCTTTTCTTTCCTTTGGGGGTAGAAGAAGGATGTCTTTTGGGGGTGACATCTTCGTTGGTTGGTTCGTTGGCTCCAGGCCATACACCAAAAATACACTAACGTCGATGACTAGGCGCACGGCCTTTTATCCTTTTTTTGACTATCGCTTCGTCATAAAGGTGACGATTTCTTTTCAAAAATCACCAAAGAAACCTCCTCTTTGGTGGCTCCTCTTTTTCTTTGGACGAGTGTGTCTTTTCTGGGGGTAACGTCTATGATTGGCTTAGCGCTATTTCGGATGACGAGACCGTCTTTTTCTTTCTCCTTTTTGGAAAGGAGAACAACGATGAGGGGTCATATTTGGTGCATACACTGACGTCCATGGCTCGACATGCGTCCTTTTATTCTTTTATTTGTCTTATAAGGCTTGACAGAAAAAATCCTCCCTTTTGGTGCCTTCTCTTTAGACGAGTGTGTTCTTTCTGAGGGTGACGTCGATGCTTATCTAAGCGTTTTCTCGGATGACATGACTGTCTTTTTCGTTTTCCTATCTGGACAGGAGAACGACGATGGT
Source organism: Megalonaias nervosa (assembly GCA_016617855.1). Lineage (NCBI taxonomy): Eukaryota > Metazoa > Mollusca > Bivalvia > Unionida > Unionidae > Megalonaias > Megalonaias nervosa. Next base: position 74,907 of record JAECUM010095517.1, read on the forward strand.
GACGGTGTGCACATCTTTGAGGGGACATCTTTGGGCGTTCAGCAGCACAAAAACACTGATCCCTATCGTTTTCCTCAGGTATGTTTTATACTGGAATGCGACGCCACTGATTGTCGGCTCGTCGTATCATTTTCATGGCAGGCATCACACGTCGCGGAGGGGTTCGCAACGGACTCTATAGGGACAGTTCGTGCTTGGACAAATCCAGTAAACTCTTTAACACACCCAATCTCTCTTGGACTTCGATTTTGGGGGCAGGTACTTTGTGAGCGGCGGCCACTGCCGCTAAAGAGGAAGAGGGTGTCACCACTGGAAGAGAAGTTTTGGAGACGCGGGTTTCCAATTTTTCATCAAATTAGGAAAGACACGTGTCAAATCGGGTTTGGCAGGCATCACCAACAACGAAGAAGTAGAAGAACCTGAGGCTACTGGATACGTGGTCACCGTTACGGCAGGTCGTGGTTTGCGAATGTAAGGTTCTGTTCTGGCTGCAGTACCTCTCTTGCGAGTAGAAGCTGTTTTCTGTGGGCTTTTCTTTTTCTGTGGCTGTGACCTGGTCTTGACACCGTTGCTCTTTTTCTTTTTCTTCTGGGTACATTTGGTAGTCGCTTTTTTCTTGGGCAGGACTTTGGGAGCATTGGGATCCCATTTTAAGAGGGAGCGAATGATGACACCTCCTAGAGAACCGCTACCCCCAGGTTTCAAAATGATTTGCTTTCTGGTTTGAGTGTCGATGCGAGGATCGGCCAGTTGCATCAAAGCTACATTGTTTCTCTCAAAAAAGCGTTTGGTTTGATGTGGAATGTGAATGATGCCTTGCAGTAATTGACGTCCTGTCACCGTAAACCATCGTAAGACTTCTTTGAGACTAGCTTCTAAGACACGAGCACGTATTTGTTGATTTTTTTCGCGACTGATACCGTACAAAGCACGAATGAATTTGACGGGAAGATGAGACTGAAGGGACGTCATGTTGACGCTGTGTGAGATAGACCCGAAGTGACCGAGGTTTCAATAGACTTTTTTGGTTGTTGTTGTTGTTAAGTCAACGACGGGGACGTGTACACTACAGGCCCCACCCCCACCCCCACCCTTGGCACCAGTGGTGAAACAGATGGGTACGAAATCGCAAATAATCGGGGGGTGGGGGTGGGTTTTAAATCCACGAGTAAATATGCGTGTGGAGTTTGAGTGGCATCGTCGTATGCATGAGTCAGCCAAGGTGTTCCTAACAGTTTGGCTAACACTTGCACTTGCGATTTATCTCTAGGGCTTTTAAACAAGACCACGTAATGAGCACTGAGACTGATGGCGCGATGTGCTTTACTTTGTTGAAACAAATTTTGAGTGATGTAAATGACACTGCATTACGATGATGCCCTTTGCGTGTAAACCAGAGTTTAATTTCTTCTTCGTCTTCTCCTAACATGTCGTCGAAGATGACCAGATGGGTTTGACTGGGGTCAGACACGATCCCGTCGTCTTCGCCAGGAATGCCTTCCACAAGGACGATGGTATCGCCTTGACTTTCTCGCAGAAGACTGTACGCCGATTGCCACACTTTGTAACACCACACGATTCGTTGAGGGGGACGATAGATCAAATGACGTTTATGTTCGATCAAACGTTTGACAAGTTCGGTTTTGCCTGAACCGCTAGGTCCGGCAATGAGTATATTAAAGAGATGGCGAAGATACAAGGCCTCCCAACTTGCACGATCTAAGTGTTCGTCGATCACCTTGAAAGTGGAGGAAGAGGGTGCAGAGACAGTAGATGTAGCCATAGTACTGTAGGGAATGTCACTTTTGGCACGAAGACAGACAAGACAAGAGTTTTTATATTTTTTTCAGGACACGTTTACTGCCATCTTTAATTGTGAACAACAAGAAAGACAAAAATACATAAAAGCCAAATGGTTAAGTACATGAATAAAAGACACATCAAAACGATCATAGTGGAATATAAACCAGTCTCTGTACAACATGTCTGGTGATCAAGATGTGGAATCGTAGGGACAGTGTGTAATGTTCTTAGAGTCTCTACACTGGGCGCAGTCACACAGGCGTCCTTCCGGAATAGTCTTTCGGGGATGTCGATGACGGTGCTGTCCTGTCCTGGAGGGAGTGGATCTTCTTCTGGTACTGTCACTAATACAGATTGAAAAGTTACTTTTTTCACTGGACGTTTAATTTTTCAGGATGACAAATCTTGGGCATAGTGTGGCATTTCGTTTGTCCAAGCCTCGAAACCCCAACTTTTCCAGTCACGTACATCTTTCCACTGAGAGTGTAAGTCACAAGCTACACACACATCATCGTACACATCTTCAGTACCTAAAAGTTGACGAATCATTCTTTCCTGTAAAGATCGAGAAGTATCGAGATGAAAGCGCAAAGCTTTTAACAGAATGAGTCTCTCATGTACATTTAAAGGGACCACTTTCATGCTTTTTTGAGTGGTTTGTACTGTTCGTAAAAAGTCCACACGGAATCGGCCGGTAAACGAAATCCCAGAAAGCAAGTCACTAAGACACAAACCACACGTCGACCCAAATTCAATGGACACAGTTCTGGTAAAATGCGATGGTAATCCTCCACCGTTTGAATATTGTCACTGATTTCCTTCCACGGAATCTGTTGTATCACGATTGATAAAGGTCGTGGCATGGTAGTCCGTTTTTATACCACTTTTTGTCGGAGGCAATAAGTGTACTTTCTGCACAGAGATGATCGTACTCCAGGGGCGAATCTAAATTGTTTAGTCACTAACTTGCACATCACACACCGTTCAGAAGTGTCCTCTTGAACCAAGTTTACAATGTGTAAAAGATTTTGGTAACCCTCTAACTCTTCTTCTGGAATTCATTGCAGTAAGTCTACCTTGTAGTAACAAAGTCAGTAACAAACCAATCCTTCTCGCCCACGAGTAGTTGATCAATGTCTGACCACTGGAACACTTTCATCAGAATCAGTCCTCTTATAGCATTTAGGTACCAGTGGTTTAAACATTGGTGACGTAACGGACGCAATTGTTCTTTGCGTTTCACTTGTATTTTGATCAGCTCTCGGTAAATGCGTTCTCTCAACTCCATAGGCAAGCCACGAATGTTCTCTTGTAAAATATCCATCACCATGTCAGTCAAACACTTCTCCTAGAGCGAAAGTGACGGATGTAGTGAGTAATTTCTGGCCACTGCCATTCCAGGAAACTTTCAAGAATATCATTAAAATCTTCTAATGTAAATGTCTAAAGCGGAATATTCGGAAGAACGCACACTTGATCCAGAAAAATCTGACTTGTTTGTTGACTTTTGTCAATTCCCTCTTGTGAATTTCTCGACATAAAAGTTCCTCAGTCACCAATTGAGATTTTGCTCTGGCAAGTCCCTGCCAAATGTCCTTGTAGATCTTCTCTTGCAATTCGTTTGGTAATCTTTGAATATTATTTTTTAAATGGGGTTTAAATACTTGTCTAGGTGTTGTCCAACGTTTGACTCCTAGCGAAGCTGGTTTCTTAAACGACATGGTATGCCACTTCAATGACGAGGTCCCACTAAAGTAGGTAGTGACAATCCGGAGACTATCGAGCATGTTCAAGGTAAGTGGAATCTTTCTTCTCCCATTCGTGAAGTGACACACCGCAACTGAAGCACTTGACTTTATCCCCTTCGCCCAAGTAGATAAATCCGGCTCTGGCTAATTCTTCGGGAGTAGGTCCTCCCAGATATTTTGGTCATTTTCCTCGGATGGTTTGGAATCGACTTTCAAAGTCGCAGTATTCAGGCAAACGCACAGGGAACGAATATTAGTCTTTCACAGGTTCATTTCGATGAGGGTACGGTGAAATCTGCAGGTGTTTGCTCAGTTTTGGATGACATCCGTAGGGTGGTAGAGGCATGGTTTCATGATGACATCCACCATGAAAACCAGTAAAGTGAAAAGATGTACGATGACGAGTGTCATCGCTTTCGCATCCGTCAGGTTTGACACGCACAGCATCACTTTCCATAGTAGGTGTAGTCATACCAAATTTCCCATGATGAGATACTGAATCGCTGAGGTCACAGCGTACAGCATCCCTACCATTGCAAGGCACAGCATTGCACTCGAGTTTGCTCTTGCTTGATATTTGCTGTTTGAAAGGATTAATCGTTTTCGCTTAGTGTTGGTAGTTACAATGAACTATTGGTCTTGGACGTTGTCGCTTTTTATATGTTGTCGAATATTGATGTGTCCGTACGGTAAAGTGAAGTGATTGGAAAGCCGTACTCTATTCTAGTACACAATTTGATGGACTATTTTCAAGGGCCGATAAACGTACAATCTTGTGCGGTTCGTAGGTGGTCACTTTAAAGTTTCCATCCTCTCCAGACTGCAAGGCTTCTTTCAATACGCCAAAGTTCACCACTTGACGGGTGCGATAATTGAGAGTCAATTCTTTCACTTTACTCTCCGTGTGTACTTCTCGTTGTGGGTCTCGGTATTCGTAGCCGTAATTTTTAGGACCGCCACTAGCAAAACTTGGAATCATGTCGTAGGGGTGCTCATCTGTCCAGGCTTCTAAATTGTCTCCTTCGATAACAAGGTGACAGTGACCCAGGCGATCGGTGTAGATGCAACTGTCCGTGTCAAAGTACAGTACACGATCTTCTAACAGTTCTAAAGCTTCGTACAGATTTAAGCAAGCATGGGCTGTCACGTAAGCCGTAATGATGACATTTCCGAATTCGTCGGCTTCTACAAAGTTCAGTTCTTCTTCGTAATTGACTAAGATCAAGTCCTCACGAACGACGTCCACGTGGAAGTAGCGGGAAGGTTCTATCAAATACTCCGTCTTGGGTAAACACGGTCGTTGTGCCATTTTGCTCCACAAACAATTCAACATCACTTTGGCAAACATTCGCCTTCCTTCGTTTTTCTCGATGTGGTCTAAAGTGATGCCTTCCTGCTCCCAGTATTTCTCTTTGAATTTCTTTTGGCCTTCGGGAGTCTGGCAGCAGGAAGGATAGCCACTGTCTTCTTGTTTCAGTTTTAAAAAGGCATTCACATAGTCTGCGAAAATGCCTTTCTGAGTCTCGTCACCCTTGTGGTATTTTTCTGTCTTGGGAAAGTGATAAATTTCGTACACTTCTAACAGTTGGTATCCCAGGTCCATAGCTTTATACTTTTCCACGCTGACCCACGTTCCTGTCTAGGCGCGTTCTTCCTGAGTGTGCTGACAAGGTCGGTCTTGGTTACACGTTTCGGCACAAGTACGACACAAGGAAAACATCAGTTTTCCTTGGCAATGATGTGGTAAAACGGGATGGTACATGTTCGTGGGAAGCAAGACTTTGCACTTGATCAATCCTTCGTATTGTCGAATCTTGTCCAGGTCAATGTGTCTCGTCAGTAATTGCTGATGCCCTACGGGAAAGTGACAATATTTGCACACGTAAGGATACAGCGAACACACGTCCAAGTATTTGATTTCTTCTCCTTTCTCCTCATCGGCTTGGTACAGCTTACAGGTGGCATTCGTCCGTCCTCCGTATAAGTTGTCCCTCGGGTTCAGTGGGTCCACCAGTTTGTAACTTTCCACAATGCTTTTAAACTCGGGATCGGTTTCAATCGCTGATCGTACTCGTGTTCCCACATTTCCACCACTTGGTATCCTTGCTGTTCTAACTTCAATCGCCGCTGACAAGTAGCCTGGGACAAGTCTTCCATGGTCCGTTTTAAAAACTGATTTTTAGTACCACGCTGAGGGTAACAGATAGGAGATCTGTGAAATAAACACCCGTTAAACTCGTACACGATCTTAGGGTTTTCTAAGTCGCAGCAATCCACCGAATACGTTCCGATGGTCTTTTTGCCTCGTCATTTGCGAGCGTGTTGGATCCATTTGTCTTCCTTGTCGCACAAGTAATGTAACCAGCGTAGGGCTTTGACCGAGTATTGACGTTGACAAAGTTCATCGTTTGAGGACTTATGACAGCCAGGGAGTTTTCGGGCATGAATCGTTGGTGGTACACTAAGGAACACGCTTTGGCAATCGTGCAGGCTTCTTTCAAAGGGTCAATCACTCCGTGCTCCATGAATAATTCTCGAAATTTTCCACAGCAACGCCGTAAAATGTCCCCATCGGAACGACAATACTTTAACATTTCTTCCTGAAAGTCAAAGGGGTCCGAGGCGTGAGTCTGGTACCAAGCGTAGAAAGCTTCTCGTTGTTTGGTGCGCATGTTGTCGGTGTCGTAGTAGTGAGCCTCAGGCAAATGGGGTAGAACGGCGTGTTGATTGGCTTCGGTATTGAAAAAGTGCGGAAAATGGCCTTTGACCATTTCCGTCATTCCAAACGTTTTAGGCATTCGACTCAAAGGCATGGCCAAGTAACTAATCGAATCTTTAAACTGCACTTGTCCCACTTGCATGGAAATGATTTTGGCTCCGTTCAAAGTCACTTTAGGACGTTCGGAACCTTGTTATGTATAGTATCTCAAAAGAAACTGTGAGCCATCACCGTGGCATAGCGATGACAATCTCCATAACGTTCGATGTCCTCTTGGCTCCACGTCTCGTCGATGGGGTCTAAGATCCATTGGGCAAAATCGTCCAGCATGTTTGGTCCCCGAATGATTTTTTCACGTCCTACAGGAATCTTGCTGCAGTGAGGGAAATGACTAAAGATAGGCTCTTGGATTCACTTCTCGCACGCTCGGTGAGCCACGCAGAAATTAGGAATGTGAATGCCAGTCTCTTGCATGCATTCAAAATCGAAAAAGGTGAAATTGCCTTTTATCTGTTCATCTTCCTCTTCATGTTTGGAATGATATTTTTGAATGTAGCAATCGTGTTCCAAGTCCACGATTTGGTGACAAATGTGACATCGTTTCTTTCCTGAACATACGTGCGCCTTGGTATTATTGGTACGTATCACTTGTCCACAAGTTGAGCACAATCTCAGCAGCTGACAAGCACTTTTCTGCTGTGAACCTTGCGTTTTCAGATGTTGTTGGTAACAGGTCGGACTGACAAACGTGCGCTGACAAGCTGGGCAATGCATTCGTTCTTGTCCTTCGTCCAGACAGGGTTTAGAGGCCAAACATCCCACACATTTCGATCCACAATGCTTGTGTTGCTCTCGATTGTTATAGCCATGGTCACATTTCTCACAGTAATAACCGTATCCCAGGAATGCAGTGATACTGGTCATGGCATCGAAATGTTCATCTTGATGATAGACGTGAATGTATTTTCCGTCTTTGAAATTTTTGCCTCGAAACATCAGAGGTCCGCGCACTTCTTGAGGGTGTACTTTCAAGTTGTAGCGTGGAGCCAAGACGTCTTGCAATTTTTGCGTTTCAGGAATGCCACAGGGTGTGTCTTTGGATATCCCCGCTTGTTGTAACAGGAATTCTGCTTCTCTTTGTTGTTTGGCTCGGTCCGATTGTTGAATAGTTTTCCAGGCTCTTTTCCATCCTACCGTGTCGTTCTTGTCGGCATACGTTCGTCCCACCATGATGGCAGAGGCTAAACACATCTTGTCTTGAGGGTTGTTAATTTGAACGAGGCTGCGCTTGACGCTGCGAAGGTTGTCCACCAATAATACCTTTCTGCGCTGTCCGGTCCCTTGGGGAAGAGAAACGTGGGTCATGAACAGTGTCGCTTTTCCGTCAGTGATGTGAAACTTGTCGTTGGACTGCTGTACGTGTTCAATCTTTTCCATGGCTTTGGAAGGTGTCAATTCTGCTGGGCTGCTAAACTCGATCCAAACGGGGAACTTCAGACTGGCGTGAGGAAGAAGAGGAGGAAGAACCTGTGAAAGTGAAGAAAATAAGAAAACAGAGAGAGTGAAAGAAAAAAAGACACAGAAGAAGTCTATTGACTTTTTTAAATTATTGTGTTGTGTTGTGAATTGGATTTTAAATTTGTACCAGAATAGATCAGACAGAACAAACGTAAGTGTCTCCTGGTTTTGATTTTTTAGAATAAGGACCTACACTCACGCATTCACACACGTTCATCATAGGGTTAAAAAAGAGACTTTGAGTTTTAATTGATTGAGGCAAAATGAATACTATCTCTTTTCGAAAGAAATGGTAGGCCCTGAAAAGGACCGTTGGGTATTTGTTTTTTTATATACAAAAACAAACAAACAAACAAACTCAGGAACGAGAAGCAATCAGCTTTGACTGCTTTAAGCCTTTGCCACGGCCAAGGCCAACTTCTGAACCTGCTCCTGTTGATGATTGGCTAGAAATCACTAGGACTAGTATCTCAGGCGTACGAACAAAGTTGGGCTGTTTGACTCGGGACGGTCTGTTTCTCTTGGGTCGTAATAAAGAAGTCTGATACATTTGCTTCAGACTCCTTAACTCTGTCAAAATGTCCAGGAGTACCGTTACCGTTTGACTTTCACTGTTCTCATTCTCTCCTAAACCTTGTTTCTTCTCTGCTTCTTCTTCTTGCTGTCGTTTTCTTCTTGCCTCTTCTTCTCTCTGTTGCTGTTGAAGGAGAAAAAAGCTTGTTCTGCTTCTTTCTGCTGTTGTAAAAATTTCTCCAATTCTTCTTTCTGTCTTTGTTTAAAATCCTCGACATGTGGTAAAGAAGGAGAAGGTGGTGAAGGTGCTGATACCGGAACAAATTCTTGCGAAGAAGGGAGAAAATCCACTAAATCCCAATTGAAATCGACCTCTTCTGGAAGTGGATCTGTGTTGACTTTGGTAACCGCTGCTATGCCATTGCTTCTCGTCTCCATGGCCGGTGGACCCCAAGTCATTGGCTTCTTAATTTCCGTCATGTTTCAAAAAACAATGTCGCATCGTTTCACTGTGCACAGACGCTAGCGCACCTATATAGGGAATGTGACGTCACAGGTATGTCTCTTCGGATTGGAAGACATACTCCGCGAAGTGACTGAATTTTGTAACGCGTGTTGGGATTTGCGAACAATCTCAATCCGTTTCGATCCAGTCTTCCACTATAAATAAATGCGGATCACTTCATTCCCTCACCTGTTCTCGTCAAAAGATGTGGAACAACGTTGAATCCTCTACTATTGTATCGTCGATGCTGTTCCGTACGGACATACCCATGTATGTTAAATCATCATGGAGAATCATCCGGATCACCGAGACGAACGTTTGGAAAAGAAGGACCTATGTGCAGAGACAAGGTTGTCTGAAGCGAGTCCTCATCTACGGTCCAGAGGTTAGACGAAGTTTAAGAAAGAGAAGAAGATCAGTGAGATGTCCTCTATGTTAACGAAATGGTGTTAACATAAAATCCAACGGTCCTTATCAGGGCCACTTCATATGCCTCGAAAAGATTTGTTCTTTGTTGCCTAAATATTGTTAGTTGTTGTATAATTTATGTGCAATGGGCCACTTCATATGCCTCGAAAAGATTTACTCTTTTTTTGCCTAAAATTTGTTTTAGTCTATTGTATAATTTAGGTATGATAGATTGATGTTCATCAATCTATGGTTGTGTTGTATAAGTCTCTGTCTCGAACCATGTTTCTATGTCTTTGACTCTATATTGTATTTGTTCCTACCTAGGGTAGCCGCGCGTATTCAGGTCAGCCACTTGCAACATTGTTGCCAGTACTGTGACGTCACCCTACCTGTTCCGTTCCTATTGTCCCTATACAAAAATCCCATGACGCTATATCGTCCCAGGGTTTTGATTTTGACGCTATAAATCTTGACGCCATATCGTCCGGGGTGGGGGAGGCCTGTAATGTATTTTCCCATTGACTCTATATTGTCCCCCTTCACTACTTCCGGAAGGTACAGTGTAAATAGTAAATGAATGGCAGACGTCTTGGCCATACTATGACGTGTGAAGAAGATTTATTGCAGATGTCATTATGCATGAAAATCTTTGCTATGAGATACAGTTTACCACGAACAAGACCGAGATCCATTCAACCAGTGGAGACCTGATACATGTCATTTTTAATAATTACTGTAATCGATAAGTGTCTTTCAAGGAATACGTTTTAATTTCTGTTTGTGGTTTTATTTGATTGAATTGACAATGAAACAAATTATGTTCAAGTACATCATTCCATTTTACTAAACCTAAGGAAATATGAGGTTAACGTGTTCGTTTGCATATAGGGAGACAGTCACGACTTCAGTTTCGAAAAAAACATGCCTTAGCGTTTGTATGCTTAAATGACTGTCAGTCGATTTCCAGTCTCATAATACTAGGATTGCGTCCGGCATGGATTGTTTGTACTAACTGACCGTTGACTATAACATATTCCATACAAAATCAGAGGTTATTACCACGTCCACTTTATTCGCTATTGTATATGACCACAATGTGTAATAGAAACCACAAGAAATGAGAAAATGAAAGTTTAATAAATATGCTGATCTAAGCGCATGATCACATTTGAAGCGGCACAGAACTATTTACAGATTTTCATAGTGTACAACAAATTTTTCATCAGAAGTTTGGCATCAAATCGGAGAAGAGATGAGTACAAGAAAGAATCCGAAAGTCGCGAATCAAGCTACTGATCCAAATCCAAACACCCTAGGAATCAATAAACTAGCCAAACAATTTGGAAGAAAATAATAAATAAATATTTTTTGTATATTTTTTACAGTAAAAACAAAACAATATAGTAAAAACCATATAGAATTTATTTTTCTGGAAAGAAAATGAAAAAAAGATTGAACTTGATGCTTGCAGGATAATAAGGCATTGGAAGAGAATAATATTTCCTTTTATCCATCACCCTAACGATTGAACTGATCTGGACGTTAGATTCACCATCTTGAAATCTTCAGATGACAAAATAAAATTATAAGTATAAAAATCCCATTTTGAAATATGTTTTAAAGGTATATTTTTCTTGTAAATCTCAGTCGAAAACTTCAGTGATTTATCTTTAAAACTGTAGTTCTGTGGAGCACAATTTGCGGAGATAATCATTTGCGGTCCAGAATCAATATTGCTTCAAAAATAAGGTAAAACCCCTTTAAAATGATAAAACTGTAAAAAGTATATATTCTAATAATTTTGTAGGAGGAAATTATATCGGCAATTTTACCTTTCGAAGAGTTTCAAGAAATTTATTGGTGATTTATTCTTACTGTCGTTAAACGTTATGGGACTCGACACATGTTAACAAACTCATCTAGGTCCTTTACCATAACATATAATATTGACCCGAAGATGACATTCGTGTAAGAAAATAAAATTCAGCACATCTGAAAATAGGGCCAAAATTACTGTATTCAAAAACATATAACATTTCACAGAAACACCACAAGAATATACCCATATACAATCAGGTACATGAAGAGAGAGAGAGAGAGAGAGAGAGAGAGAGTAGTCACACACACACACACACACTCACACACACACCCACACACGGAGAGAGGGGATTGTTAAGACATTGCTCTGGTTTCGACCAAATTTGTTCCTTTCATTAATTTTACGGATTTTTTGTGTATACTAAAAATACCAAAAAGTCTTGTTGATTAGACATGTTTCTCAACGTATAGGAATATTGCAGATTTCCATTCATATCCAAGGTGATCTTCACAGTTTAATAACTCATATCAACATCACCATTTAATAACCTAAGTCAAAGTCACCAGTCAATAATCTAGGGCAACGTCACTATTTAATAACCTAGGTCAAAGTCACCATTCAATAACTTAGGTCAAAGTCACAATTCAATCACCCAAGTCAACGTTACCATCCAATAACCTAGGTCAACGTCACTATTTAATTACTAGGTCAACTTCACCATTCAATAGCCTTGGTCAACGTCACCATTCAATAACCTTGGTCAAAGTCACCATTCAATAACCAAGGTCAACGTCACCATTCAATAACTTAGGTCAAAGTCACCATTCAAGAACCAAGGTCAACGTCACCATTCAGTAACCTAGGTCAAAGTCACCATTTAATAATCTAGGTCAACCATTCAATAACCTAGGTCAACGTCACCATTCAATAACCTAGGTCAATTACACTATTCAATAACCTAGGTCATCGTCACTATTCAATAACCTAAGTCAACCCCACCATTTAATAACTCAGGTCGATGTCACCATTTAATACCTTGGGTCAACATCACAATTCAGTAACTTGGGTCAACATCATCATTCAATAATTTGGGTCAACATAACCATTCAATAAAAAAGTTAAGGTACTAAATAAAAGACAATTGCCAAAAACAGTCATCATTTACAAATTTTACATTATCATAACCACAAGCACACATCACAGAAATTATTAAATTTAGTCTTGGACCGATTCAGTCCGGGGTTTCCAGAAAGTTTGATTTTGAGAAAACCCCTCTGAAAATAACTAGTTGAACGGTATTCCTGCACTCCTGGTCAGCCTCGTTTTGAGATGTCAAATTTCAGATTTTTTGGCGTTGCATGTTGACCTAATATGGTAATAAATAATGGTAATATTAGCACAATTGCCGGATTGAGAGAAAACTCATATTTTCCATTACTTGTTGCTGAAAAATGAGGATAAAGCACGAATATGCTTCTTGCAAGAAGGTAGCAGATGTTAACATGTAGTGGCAGTGGCACTTCCATAGGTTAGAAAGTAACCAGAGCGCCCCAGCAGTGCATTTTTGGTGACAATCGGAATATTTTGGTATTCCCTTCCGATGCCTGTAAATTATGACTAAAGCGTCCACCATTGACAAAAGTGATCAACTAGGCAATTCATCAGAACCGCGTTCGAAGGAGAACACACGAAGCCATGCGAGAATCGAGTTAAACGAATCTGCGAATTTAGGTTTTATAACAGGTATTCAGAATACTTCTATTCTCTATCAGAACTACTTTAACATGTCTGCATAATTTGTGCAAACGTATTTATTTTGGGCAGGACACATTTAGATTCGGTCTGTTTTATTCCTCAGCTTAGGGTAGATCAATTCGAATCATAAATCTGAGTTTTCTAAGAAATAGCGGAAGAGTTCCGATTTGCTACAGTTGCCGTTGCCATGAATAAACATTATAACAACTTTACCAAAATTTCTTATTGTATTATTTCCCTCTTATAACTGTTGCACGTTGGACAGTATGAACTCTCACTTTGAAAGTGTTGTGATATATTGTTTACGAAAATGGAAATAACGATTTTTACATGTCACAAGACACCGGCCTAGAGTCCTCAACAACCACATTCAACACAGCTGTGACTAGCACAGCTAGCGAGATCATTGGCAAATATCGTCGAACAAAGAAACCTTTGATCACAACAGATGTCCTTGAACTATGCGACAAAAGAGGAGAACTGAAAAAGGGAAAAAGAGATCATGAAAGAGCTAGAAAATAGAAAGAGATAAACAACATGATCAGGAAAAGCATGAAAAAGGCAAAGAAATCCTGCATAGAAAGACAATGCGGCAAAATCGAAGACAGTCTGAGTAGACATGACAGCAAAAGGGCATGTCAACTGGTGAAAGATCTCACAACCCATAAACAAGGGAAAACTACCACAATCCAAGACAAATCAGGAAAATGCCTCACAGAAAATCAAGAGATCCTCAAGCAAAGGGCAGAATACCGCTGAGAATTGTACAATCATAAGACCCAATGAGATCCAGCAGTACAAAATTGCCCTCAGGCGGAAGAAATTGATGACAACCCCATTCATCGTGAAAAGTAGAAATTGTAGTTAGGTCACAAAAGAAAGGAAAGTCAGCCGGCATTGACAACATACCAGCAGAGGTCATTCAAGCAAGAGGAGAAGAGATAGTCACAGTCCTAACAACAATCTGCAACAAGATATGGCAGACAGGAGAATGACCCACCACATGGACTCAGTCCTTGGTTATCGTGATCCCCAAGAAAGGAAACCTACAACTTGGTCAAAACTACAGAATCATCAGTTTGATCATTCCCCCGAGCAAAGTCATGCTGAAGATAATTCTCAACAGAGTAAAGCCTCAAGCAGAGAACATTATTGCTGAAGAGCAGGCAGGCTTCCGAGCAGGAAAGAGCACCACAGAACAAATCTTCAATTCAGACTCCTTTGCGAGAAATACCTTCAGCATCAGCAGAATCTATACCACCTCTTTAAAGATTTCAAAAAGGCCTTTGATAGTGTATGGCATGCAGCCTTATGGGCAACTATGAGTAAGTATAACATCAGCTCAAACCTGGTGCAGGTTGTTGAGCACCTCTATGACAAAGCCACCAGTGCTGTCCTCATCAATGACAGCAGAGGAGATTGGTTTCGAACAACAGTTGGAGTCAGACAGGGATGTAGACTGTCACCTACATTCCTCAACATTTTCCTGCATAACCACAAGGGTACTGTCAGCATCGGAGGGCGAACAATCACCAACCTTCGCTTCGCAGATGATATTGATGGTTTAGCAGGAGATGAAAAGAAGTGACTGACTTGGTTGAGTGCCTCGACACAACCTCCACAGCATACGGTATGGAGATTAGCACCGATAAAACCAAACTGATGACAAACAACATCAATTGCATCAGTGCAGAAATAAAGGTCAGTGGACAGAAGCTGGAAAGAGTCACAAGCTTCCAGTACTTGGGATCAATTATCACAGATGAGGGCTCCAAACCAGAGCTACTTTGCAGGATTGCCCAGACAATTGCAGCAATAACAAGGTTGAGACCGATATGGAAAGATACCAACATTACTTTTTGTTCTAAAATAGGTCTGATGCGCTTGATTGTCACATCCATCATTCTGTATGCTTGTGAAACATCAGATCTACAAAGAAGGATTCAAACCTTCGAAATGAGATGCTACCTCAAGATCTTGGGCATCTCATACATTGACCATGTAACCAACGAAAAAGTCCACAATAGGATCCAACAAACCATTGGTTCCTATGAAGACCTCCTGACCACTATTAAAAAAAAAAAAAAACGCAAACTGAAGAGGGACGGTCATGTCTCAAGATCATCTGGACTGGCAAAAACAATCTTGCAAGGCACAGTGCGAGGGTACAGAAGGAGAGGCAGACAGAAAAAGAGGTGGGAAGACAACATTAAGGAGTGGACAGGCATGGGATTTGGAGATTCCCAAAGGGCAGTAGAGAACAGGGAAAGATGGAGAGAATTAGTTATAAAGTCAACTGTGGTGCCCCAACGACCTCTTGGGTCAAGGGATTGATGATGATGATGATGATGACATACCACATTGCGTCAAAGGTTGCAAATTTCAATAGGAGGAAGAGCGCAAATGTATATTAATCGATATATTGTTATGTATATTTAATTTAATTACTTGTGTGTTAGTTTTTAAATTTTTTTATTTTATTTTATTCCATTACATGTTATTGTAATAATAACTTTATTCACTGGATTTGACATTTTTCCAGAAGATTCAGTTCAGTTCTGTTTGTCCTGATAAACAGGCAGTAGTAGAAACATTGTAGCTAATTGGTGACCTATTTTAATTTAAGATTTTAATCTTTGGAGCTCAAAGGTGTTTTTGTTATGACCAGTTTGAGTTGATTTTTTATTTAATTCAGTTTAAAGGAACTTATTTTCCCAGGAAATTACTAGTGCTCATCAGAATTCTTGGACAAGGACATTTATTGGAAATTATTCGGAATTCCAAACCGGAATGTTATTCTTGGTGATTTTTTTTCAACAAGAAACTGTTGATACATCAGGACAAAGCAGGTTATTCAAGACGTCATCGCCTTCCATCTTGGAACTTCATCGGGATTCGAACTGTGATTCACTTAGGACTTTTTATTGATAGGACTTATATTTTTAAATGTTTGCATTAATTTTGGATTAGATTCATAAACCGTAAGTCCTTTTTCTTATTTTTACCTTGCTTTCTAGGGAAATAAATTATTTTGTTAAATTTTACAAAGTTTGTTGGCTTCACTCTTTTCTTTGTTACTTTTGTACGAGCCTAGACATATATATTCCTGTGTACTGTGTGCAGCGGGGTGTTAATAATGCTACTAGATATATGATGTCTGATGCTTGTTTGCAATGCAGTAGGGGATTTTATGATGGAAATTTCTTTTATAGCGAGTTTCCTTTATTTATTCTTGATCAAGGACTACATGTCAGTCTTTTGGAGTTATTGAATATAATTTCTTATCTAAAACTATGGAACTCACTTTTGAAGGGTAAGATAACTTTTTTTTTGTTTTTTCGTTTGCTTTTGTTGTTGTTTGGGTTGTCTTCGTTCATTTTTTTCTGTTACAACCATTGATTAATGGGTACAGTAAATGAAACTTGGGAGCAGCCAGATATACATTCTTACAATATTATCTTGCACAAATATTTTTCTACAGTGCCTTGATTCAGGACATGATATCTAGAAGGTGTGCAAATTAATTCAGCTGACCATTTGTCCCGTTGGAATGCAAAGGGCAAACGGCTGATGGGGCATAAAGTCTGACACCTTTAATGAGATTTAACAGACATTTTACCATGCGTACACCGACAGTAGTAATTCCCACAATAAATAAAAATGTTTGCACTAGTGATAAATGTAATGCTAGCTCTTTTGTTCGCCCTAGAGAATAATAACAAAGACGTTAGGTCACACTAATTCTGTACCTCTTCAAATGGGACAGCGAGTCCATTTTTAATTATCAAAATATTAAATTAATTCCTTTGTTTCTTGTATTATTATTATTATTATTATTATTATTATCTAATCCACACAATTCACGCCACCCATCCTTAAACAATGGCCCCTCTAGGCTGAGTATTGTCCCAGGTACTATTCCTTGTAGTAATGTCCCTTACAGTATTACGTACATGCACATAATTCGTCCTTATTCACACATGAGTAAATAAATTGTCCATATACATAACAAAGTTGACATTTACATTATAACCGAGAAATGTAACATCCAAATTCATGGGGGGGGGGGTGAGTGTCAAAAATGGTCATGTCGATAACGTTGGATATTCTCCAAGTAAACAATTTAAACTTATAGGCTTACTGCAGAATGTAAATCTATTGTTATTATAGTTTAAAACAATATACATTGCTATAAATACGTGTTATCATGGAGGAAAAAAAAAAAACGCACATAAAAGATAGATCAGTAAATTCTACCATCTGATGAAAGTATCAGCATACATGTACATGGATCAGCCGGTGAATCATGAACATCACTGTTATATGAAATATACGTTGTTCAATAACTCCTTTGCACCCTGGGATTGATTCATTTCACAAACAATATCCCCATTGTACTACAAATTTACATTTTATTTGTTGGTATCAGAGCTGTGACAGTGTCACTATCAGAATTAACGTAATCTAAGAAATCAGCATCCTCGTTACCTTACCCAAGTAGGCGTCACGCACCATAACCAGGGGAACATCGTTAGTATCGTTATCACTTGTAATGTCATCTGTTTGCTCACTAAACCCTGCTTTAACAAAATCTCAGAAGCTCTGAAAACATCACACCATGCTTGATAAATCATACTGATTGCAGACAGAAAATTTATTTCATGGTCATATCTTGTTTGTTTTTCGTGCTTGTGCTTTATTTCTTTTTGTGGTTGTTGTCAAGGTATGATAGGCATCTTTGAATTATTAGAACACGTAGGTCTTTCGACGTCTATTCCTCATATTTTGACGTCTATTCCTCAAATTTCGACGTCTATTCCTCATATTTTACGTCTATTCCTCATATTCTTTTTTTGTTTGTAGCTTTCTGTCTAGAGTGACATTGTCTCATTTTTCTGACAGACCATATTAACATCAGACAGAATTCAAAATAAACACGTGAGATTAGTCAACTTACAGGTATAGAACGATGGGATATTTCTAAATCATTTGGTCACCAATGTACAAAAGAGAAACATTTATTTTCGTTCTTTAATTGCATTGATTCTAAAGTAATGATTCTGAATGTGGTGTTATTATCACACCCTTGTAACCTGACGTCTTTGTTAAGCCTTTATTATTTATTGATTATAAATGACATGTGATTCTCACGCTTTTGTTACCTGGCGCCTTTGTTGTAATACGCTTGTGTTATTTAAACGACTGCCATTGCTGATCTGGCTTTGTAATAATTTAGCTGTTTTTTATTTGTTTGGGGGTGGGGGTGGGGTGGGGGTTTCAGCCAGACCACATAAAGCAAAGGTTATAACCAATATAAACGCTGTAGCAGAGGAACGTTAAAACAAAGACTTTGGAACACATAATAATTAGAAATTTGGACGAGAAAATTAAGGTCAAACGTACTAACAGAGGAAACGGCGGACCCAAGAAAGTAATAAACAATCTTTATTATATATTAAACACACACACACACACACACACACACACACACTCTCTCTCTCTCTCTCTCTCTCTCTCTCTCTCTCTCTCTGTGTGTGTGTGTGTGTGTGTGTGTGTGTTTAATTTTTGTCCATGATGGTAGATTCTTTTTGGGGATAGCAATGCAATAAATAGGTTCTTTACAGCCTCCATAATGAACCTGTGTACAGTTTGGGGTATTTTCCATTTGTGTCATTGAGCGATGCGACATATGTAATGTGGGGATTTATTGTGAAATATATCACGTGAGGTTCACTTGCGACAGAGAGTTGCAATAGAGTCCTGGAGATGTATATATTGAACGAAACGAACAATTATTTCTATTCCTATTTTTATTAATGTTATTATTTTATTTGCGGTCCGCAGAAGTATTTAATATTGTGTTTACATTTATTTTTAGAGGAAACATTTATATAGATTATTTAGTTGAATTACAAAGTGCTCATGTGACTGATGGGTCTAAACCGTATTTTGGAATTATTGTGACTTCATAATGCCATTTTTACGCATCCAGACTATTTGCATTTCAGCATTTTCAAGGTTATTGGTACATCAACACATTCACGACCTAGAATTCATTCAGACCACTTTTCTTTTCGACTTGGGATAGATCTTTTGTTTTTTGGATTTAATTAAACAATACCATAAGTTCTTACATTTCAATGTTATAACTTAGAGAAACAAAACATTTGTTACCTTATTGGTCTTGCTTCTATTTATTACTTAGATTAAGAGCATACAGTCGTATCTCTCTCTCTCTCTCTCTCTCTCTCTCTCTCTCTCTCTCAACATACACACACACACACACACACACACACACACACACTACTGTCCGGATTCAGATGCCAGCTCGCAGCAGTTGTAAGCAAAGCATGTAGTGTAGACAATTGACTGACTACTTTTCTCCCAAAATAATAATAATAATAATAATAATAATAATAATAATAATAATAATAATAATAAAGACTTTATTTAGCGAAGGTAACTCAGTTAATTACAGAACTAATCTACCTTGAGGCATTCTATCTGTTATGTACAATACATACAGTATATGCAGCATGATGTTAAGAATCTGACTTGACACTAAATAATTAAGTGATTTTAAAAGTCATAGTATCAATCCTGGAAGACATGCACAGGCATCTGTGAAAACATAACATAAACATATATAAAATATAAAATATCATCCTGCATTGAAAAATTCAACTGTGAAAATATTGCAAAATTACAGAAAAGCAGATACCCACAATATCATTGCAGTGTGAGTAGATGGAGAAAAATATATTGTGAACGAATTTGCATCACACAGAAACAAATATTTCATAATGTATCTGAAGATAATATCCTGAATTCTTCATAAATGTGTCCATCCACTTAATTCGTGGTGTAAAAAGCTGGAGTAGATCCTTAAAGGATGAGAGAACGTTAGGATTTAGAAACATTTGGGGCAACTGCTTTGTCCCTCTGATAGCAAAGTAAGGTGGGCCACACGTTCATTTCGTATTCGTATCCACCAATTTATATCAATGTAAACGTTTAAGTCAAATATAAAACAAAAGGAGGCACAATGGAATCAGAATTCATTCCTCATCAATCAGCTCCATTTTGGAGGGAATTACGGACAGTTTGTTTACATTCTAATAAGACTAAACACTACTGTATACCAGTGTCAGATTAAGGTGGGGCAAAGGAGGTACGTGCCCCCATACCCCTCCCCTTCCCCTTCCCGCCCGGTTGCCGTGAATAAAACTACATGTGTTTAGAAAAAGATCATTTAGGTCTAAACCTTCTAATACGCAGCGTAATCTAGCTATCCTAATCAGTGGCGTCACTAGGGTTGGTGTCACCCAGTGCGGTAACTCATGGTGTCACCCCCCATGGGCCTCCTTCCTGCACAAAATTTCAAAACTTTTATAGACAGTCATGTACAGTAACTTATGGTGTTACCCCAATGGACCTCCGTCCTGCACAAAATTTCAAAACTTTTATAGACAGTCATGTACAGTAACTCATGGTGTCACCCGCATGGACCCCCTTCCTGCACAAAAATTCAAACATTTTATAGACAATCATGTGCGGTAACTTATGGTGTTACCCCAACGGACCTCCTTCCTGGAAAAAAATTCAAAACTTTTATAGACAGTCATTTTGGTGTCACCCCTCTGATGGTGTCACCCGGTGGGGTCCGCACCCCCGTCCCCCACAGTGACGCCGCTGAATCCTAATTACACACGTAAAAAGGCAGACATCTTTATCGTTGTATTTGTAGATCTATACCTTTCATGCCCTAGCTCCCCAACGAAGAAATATTGTGGGTCCTCGAAAGCTTACTTCGCCTTTACTGTGTGCTTGTACAACAATTTTATGGATTTATTTAGACGGTATCCAGCAGATTTAATTATCATGCATACACGAGAGAGAGAGAGAGAGAGAGAGAGAGAGAGAGAGAGAGAGAGAGTTAACAACGGAACTAATCATTTAGTTGTTACCTTACCCTCACAGACCTCAAAGTTTACTTGCTTGAAAGGTTCACACATTTGGCAACGTATATACATTTTGCCTTTGCATGTGCAGTTTGATATCAACTGACTGACAGATTGTCTGTCGTTTCTCTCTGGAAAATGTTTTGTCAGAAAATCATTAGTTAAATGAAATTTTCAACGGCATACTTCTGGAATGATTTATGGTGTGAGGTAAGTATAACAGTTTTCATGACTACGATGAATTTACTGAAGTTAAATGTGTTATGAAAATTCTCTCTACCATGCTGATCTCGTCCTAGGATGTTTTGTAAAAATTATCTCTACCATGCCGATCTCGTCCTAAGACATGTTGTGAAAATTCTCTCTACCATGCCGATCTCGTCCAAAGGGGCCCATGCTAATTACAATAGAAATGCAAACAAAATGAACTGCACTCTTTTGCATTAGGCCACTTTTGCCGCCAAAACCGCAATGACTGAAAAAGTTTGTGTTTTGCTCACTGCATACATTTACGCTCGGTATCAAGCTACGTCTCTATTAACCATGTTTTAACCATAAATTCTTATCACCAGTCAGGCCATTCTTTATCTTAGTTAAGCGAATAGTGATATGGGAGCGGAATCGAGCTCCATCACAACGGCTGAAACGGCCTTCATTGAGGGCGATAAGGCCTCAAATAATTCTTGAGCAGAGCTGGAACTTTTAAGGGTCGATGTGAACAAGGTGGAGAAGGAGAATTAGATGATGAGAATGGAAATGGAGAAGGAAAGCTCAGGACAAAACTTCTAAAAAACAGAAAGGAGCAAAATATAACAAGTGTGCAAGCTTCAAAATCCAAATAAGACGAATCAAACAAGAAAAGCTACGGATGGCACGAAAAAAGTCAGAGAAATAAAAAGGTACAAAATAAGACTATTATGTGTAAGAAACTTGTCACCGACGAAGATGATGAAACAGTCACACTGTATGATTTGCGAAAAATCAGTAGTCTCAGAAAAGTTGTAAAAAAGATTTGTTGTTACTAGGTTTACCTGTCTCGTCTTTCAGTTAAGACCCAGATTGTAACTCTTATTCTTTATCAGATGATTTGGAAACAAGGGCCAATTAATATGAATCTGTTGCTAGTTCATCAGACTCAGAAGTGAAATAAAAAGAAAAGAAAAAATTAAACATTCGTTCTCGCAGACAGGTTTTCTGATGTGATTGAAAACCCTCACATTTGGCCCCAAGTCTGTATTACCATATGACATTCAAATCAAATCAAAATGTTCAATAGCATAAATTTGAAAGTGTTTCTAGCCGGAGAACTTGAAACAGTAACTACATGCACTTCTAAATCTAAAAAGAATGGTAGACTAGAATTGTTAAATCACATCGTCTGCAATGCCAACACGCACGGGTAAATTCTTTACAAGCTTTGTGCGCAGCCTGAGTTAGAAAATTGAACTCGGTCAAAGAACCTGTGCAGATGGCGCTGGTGAAATTTAATTATGTAAAGCAAACATTACAGCAACAAAAATTAATCAATATGCCGATAAAGAAATAACTTTACTTGGGTGAAAACTTAACTGTGTAGCAGCATTATTCATATTTGATAATGTTTTAAACTGTTCAATCATATACACAAACAATATCGAGAAAGCTAACCTGAAGCTTTCATCCTTGTACTAAGTACTTCATCAGCAGACTAGTTTAATCTCTACTGACTGTTAACATCACCCAAAGGAATGGTGAGTGATGTTAACAGATTGTCCCAGACAGTGGCGTAGCGAGGGTACTTAGAGCCCGGGGACAAAACATAAACTTGGCGCCCCCGGTACTTAGCGCCCGGGGACAAAACATAAACTTGGCGCCCCCTTCGAGTGCATCTGAGATAACGAATAATTGCATTTTCCTCATTTTGGCACCCCTGGCACATGGCGCCCGGGGACAACTGTCCCACCCCCACACACACCCCACCCCCGCCCAAGCTATGCCACTGGTCCCAGGTATGCGGCAGGTTGTAATGGTCCCCGTCCCTGTTCAGCTTCTTTTTGTGTGTGAGCACGGATATAGTCAGATTCTTTAAGTCCTGGCCATACTGTATCTTGGGACTCACAAAAAATCTTAGAGAACAAATCTGGTTTGAGCAGGGGGTTAAAGAATCTGCCTATATCCGACAATAATGCAAACTGATTCTGCTAAGATCTTAAAGCACGAATGAATAATTTCTGGAAAAACAAGATTATATAGTCCTCTATTTGATCTCATGTCACAATTAGCATTATCTAAAAAACAAACTATTATCTAATGGAAAATAACATTCTAAAAGCTTCTTAATGTTTACAAAATAAAATCTTAGTTATAATTAGAAGTCTATTACTAAAATTATAATATAAAATGTAGCAAACAACAGGTAAACCCGGCAATTCATTTAGAATTTCCAAAGTTCCTGACTCAGACTGAGACAAACATGTTTACTACATAACCAAAACTAATGATTCAGGTCGGGTAAAAAATGAACTTTAATTTTGACAAGATCAAGTCCAAAATACGATGCTACATTGTCAATAGCATTTCTGAACTAAAACAAATGCAAAAAATCTAACTAGCAAACAATGCAAATTAAATATACATAACACTGAACACTGTCCAGTACTTCTATTCTCCTCCTCGCACCAGTAACTCAACACTGTCTATAGGCAGATAAATCAGCCCCACATCTGTAATAATACTGACTGACGGTTTGAGGGCTGACATAGTCTATTTTGGTCTGCACACTCCGGTATATATTTTATACACTTACCGGTATTTTTTGTGGCTGTTGAACTACCGTCGGCTGAAGGGTTCTTTTGGCGATATGTACATGCTATTTTCGGATAAAATCCTGTTTTTGGTGATTTGGAATAACAGAATCCTCTCTCCTGTGGTTATTTTGAATTTCGCGCCAGATATGGCTGTTACCGAATACCGGTAAGTGTCTAAACTGTCCGTAGGTATATTCCTGATATGCATGCAGCAAAATTACGCATTTTAATAAACAGGTGATATCATACCTACATATCGTCCATCAGTATCAACACAGGTTGGTGGGGCTGATTTATCGGACTACATTGTCCATTACTTCTATTCTCCTTCTCGCACCAGTAGCTCAACGCTGTCCAATATTTATGTTCTCCTCCACGTACTTGCCAAAATTGTTTACTCCCTTTCTCACAACATTCCCTTTATACTTGCCAATACTTTTATTACAATCTGCATATCAGTAGCTTTATATTTTCAAGAACTTTTGTATTACCATCAACACAGCAGCACGTTGATACTTTCGAATACTTACATTGTCATGCACACAACAGTAGGTTTATACTCTGAAATATTTGTATTATCATCCAAACAACAGTAGGATTATATTTTCCAATAATTGTTGCCAAGTACACAACAGTAGGTTTATGTTCTTCAAAACTTGTATTATCACCGATAGAGCGGTAGGTTTACATTTTCCAATATTTCTGTTCTCCACCTAACAGCAGTAGTTTTATTCTCAGGTACTTCCTAAAACAGCATATTGTTTTTGCGAGTGCTTCTAATGCCCTCCCCGTAGTAGTAGCTTTATACTACATTATTTCAATTATCGATCTCAAAGCAATTGCTTTAAACTTTCTGATTCTTCTTTTACTTTCCTCGAGGCGTTTGGTCTATACTGTCCAATTCCTTTCCTTACCCACCTCACTGCATTAGCTTTACACTGTCGTTTATTTCTATTACACTCTTCACAACAATATCCTTATACTTTCGAACACTTGTATTACCCTCAACACAGCGGTAGCTTTTTATACTTTCAAATACATGTATTAATCTCTTCACTCCAGTATAATTTCCAGTACTTCAGGTACCCTCCTTACGGCAGCGACTTAATAACTTCCAAAATGTCTTTCACCATGTCCGCAAGAGCAGCTTGATAATTTAAAATCATTATATTTCCCTCCTCACAGAAATAGCTATATACTTCCCACTTTTCTATTCCCCTCCTCACAGAAATAGCTATATACTTCCCACTTTTCTATTCCCCTCCTCACAGAAATAGCTATATACTTCCCACTTTTCTATTCTTATCCTCACAGCAATAACTATATACTTCCCACTCTTCTATTCCGATCATCGTAGCAATAAGTATATACTTCCCACTCTTATTCCCCTGCTCACACGAATAGCTATATACTTCCCACTCTTCTATTCCGATCATCACAGCAATAGACATGTACTTCCAACATTTCTATTTCTCTCCTCACAGCAATAGCTATATACTTCCCAATCTACTATTCTGCTCCTCACAGAAACACCTTTATTCGTTCCTTACTAATTTACCTTCGTCATAGCTGTACTTTTCAATACCTTTATTTGCCCATCTCATAGCATTTGCTTTCCACCTCCCTACTTCTATTCCTCTCCTCGTTGCATCAGCTTTTTACTCTATAAAACATATACTGCCGTCATCAAAGCAGTAGCTTTATAATTTCCAATATTTCTATTACCCTCCTCAAAGCAGAATTTATATACTTTCCAGTAGTTTTACACCTTGCGTTGGTTGCGGCATCCGCCCGACGTTGATAGTTGTACACCTTGCGTTGGTTGCGGCATATCCCCCGACGGTGGAAGTTGTACACCTTGCGTTGGTTGCGGCATCCGCCCGACAATGGTAGTTGTACACCTTGAGTTGGTTGCGGAATCCGCCCGACGATGGTAGTTGTATACCTTGGGTTAGTTGCAGCATCCGCCCGATGGTGTTAGTTTTACACCTTGCGCTGGTTGCGGCATCCGCCCGACGGTGGTAGTTTTACACCTTACGTTGGTTTCGGCATCCGCACTACGGTGCTAGTTTTACACCTTGCTTTGGTTGCGGCATCCGCACTACGGTGGTAGTTTCACACCTTGCGTTAGTTGCGGCATCCGCCCGACGGTGGTAGTTGTACACCTTGCGTTGGATGCTGTATCCGCCCGACGGTGGTAGTTTTACACCTTGTGTTGGTTGCGGCATCCGCTCGGCGTTGATAGTTGTACTCCTTGCGCTGTTTGCGTTATCCGCCTGACAATGGTAGTTGTACACCTTGCGTTAGTTGCGGCATCTGCCGGACGGTGGTAGTTGTACACCTTGCGTTGGTTTGCGGCATCCGCCCGACGGTGGTAGTTTTACAC